>JAACNH010000697.1:0-114721 GCA_019447015.1 Hymenochirus boettgeri
GCTTTACCGTTCTCACAGTGACAAACCCTTTCCTAACTCTACTTTATATATCAATCCCAGTAACTTGTAACATTCCTTGTTTGTAGAAACTCATCCAGCTTTTTATTAAACTGACCAATGAACCTGCCATAACAACATCCACTGGAAGACAGTTCCATAGCTTTACCGTTCTCACAGTGACAAACCCTTTCCTAACTCTACTTTATATATCAATCCCAGTAACTTGTAACATTCCTTGTTTGTAGAAACTCATCCAGCTTTTTATTAAACTGACCAATAAACCTGCCATAACAACGTCCACTGGAAGACAGTTCCATAGCTTTACCGTTCTCACAGTGAAAAACCCTTTCCCAACTTGAAGCCTAAACCTTTTTTATTCAAGTCTTAAGGGATGTCCTCGTGTCCTTTGACATATTCTATTGGTGAACAATGCCCCAGATAGTTTATTGTATGGCCCGTTAATGTATTTATACACAGTAATCATATCCCCACGCAAGCGCCTTTTTCTCTAGATAATCTTTAGAAAATTATCTTGCAGATTCTGTCTGTCATTTTTAGAAGATCTTTTATGTGTGTACTTGGCTTTAGAACCTATGACATGCTTATATAAATATATATAAATTACGGTAAATGACATAAATTAAAAAAAAATTGCTAAAGCAGCAAAGTTTGCAAACCACAACACACGTGTGCTGGTACCAAAATGTTACATGTATAGAGATCAGAATTTATATGTGTAAAATTTATTTTGATGTATGTATGTATGTATAATTTTATTTATAAAGCTCCACTTGGGTACGCAGCACTGTACAATATATAATACAGAGTATACAAACAGGGGATAAGTGCAATTATACAGATAAATAAAAATGAAATACAATTCCATACATAGGTTAAGATGACACATATATATATATTATGGATAAATTTATATACGTGCAGCATGCCTTGACACATTAGGAATGTGTACTAACAAAAGTCTACTTACACGCTACTTGAATCTCAACTGAGTCAGCAATGATTAAGAGTGTGGGGACCAGATAAGAGGATTGAGTGTAGCTCGGAGAGTTGAGACAACTGCTGGTGGATGGTGGAATTCTATTTTTACTATACAGTACATCAGATACAGAGCCATACAGGAAGCAGTTGTGCTTATCCATTGTTAACTTCCCCTGCTCCAATTATGAAAGATCTCAGGCCAATAGGATAGGGTCTAAGGTGGAAGGGCAAGTTATGTGATTTAACATCCATGTTACTTACCTGGCTGAGATTCCGTGGTGCACTATACAGTACATCAGAGATTAAGTACATTGTGGAAACCAGTCAGGTAAACATCCCGATATATTACACGTTAAGTTTGGTGCTACTAGGGGAGAGCGCGGGGAAACTGACTGGAGAGACCCTGGTTTTAGGGGAAATAAAACTTACCAGTTTCATTCATCTCTGGTCAAGAACTGAACTTTGTAAGGTGCAGATCTCTATCATGGAGCTCACAGTCCTGCACAATTTATTGTTATCAGTAAACACAGAAAAAAAAAAGAGATATCACGCGTGAAGAGTGCTCTGATTTGTATGTGGGGGAGACCAACCAGCAACTGAACCGACGTATGGCCAAGCCCAGAAGACCCAGGTCAGGACAGACGTGTACCTGTATCATAAGGATAAAGGACATACCTTTGAAGATTGTTATGTCAACATCTTGGCAAAGGAACAAGACTGGTTCAAGAGTGGTGTCAAGGAGGCGAAGCTAAACTAAACTATAAGTACAGTTGATCCAAATGAATTCAACAGATAAAAAAAGGAGAATTAGTCCGTAGAGATGGCTGAACTTGCAAAACTCCATTCTGCAAAAAAATCCAAAAGTTTTGCCTAAAATGAAGGTATAAATAGAAATGGTAATTTACTGTTAATGGGTCAGACACAAGGCAAATGGTCTGGGGAACACGTATCAATGCCCAAAACCTTTTTTTAAAAAAGTCCGGTAGGGAAGCTTCACACATTCTGCGTAGTATTTTCAAGATTCGCAAACTTTTTCACAACAATTCAAAAAACCCTTGAACCGTTCCGGAATTTTCCCCCCAAAATTTTTTGATAAATTAACAGTCAACTACCGCTGATTTCCTCTTATATTCATATCACATCATTCTAAAGTAAAGGAGATAGTAGTTATATCAAATAATATATTAAGTTAATTTCAACTGGAATTAAACTGAGTCCAGTTCCATTATGTAATATTAATTAGTATACATGAATCTGATGTAATGGTTATAAAAGGTCCCTGAGGTTTGATCCTATACAAGCAAAAGTTCTCGGAAAGGTTTCCCCCAGGTAACTGTGTTACTGTTATCAGGTAATAAGGAGATCAGTCAACACTCAGCATTGGAGTCCATTTCTGGTAGGCAGGTTGGTTATCAATTATCAATGACATCTTTCCTGTGTAGGGGTACATTGTAAAGAAATATTTTTTATTTACATATAATAGTAGGTAGGATTTCTATATATTCGGCATTGATGGTAAAGATTTGTTCTATATATAATTTAATACAGTCTTAATTCATCTGGGTAAATTTTTTTTTTTTGTCTTTTCTTTTTTCTTCTTGGTGTTTTTTTATACCAAAATCCCATGTAAATAGAATTAAAAAGGTCTTTGCTTGTGTGAATTCACTACATTTGTCTCCCTGTAGCACAGTGTAATTGAGGTGAGCCCATGCATGAGGTCTTTAGGTAAGTGCAAACAGAAATAATCAATCTAACGCTTCACTTTCACTTTCTTAAGCACAAGAAAAAGATGCCCATATTAATTTTCTTTCCGCTTCTTTTATTTTATTTCTGCATTTACACAATCTATAGATCCTCTTTGTTGAGATATCTACTGGACCTTTAAGATTATTTTAATTGATTGTATTTATTGTGTTTTCCAACCCTTAAACTTCCACCTGCCCCACAAGTATTTCCATATATGATTTTCTATCACTGTAAGGTCTGCAAAAACAAATATGTTGGATTGTTTATAATTCTCTGTTAGAGGGCAATTAAAAATCTAACTGTGGACAGTTGTGTTTATTATTAATAAAATGAAGAGCATCCAAGCCAACAAGCAAACATAGCAAACTTTTCTTTCTATTTTCCTTTAACCTGTGAAAACAATAAAGGTGGACAGCTACTTGTAATGTTCAGGGTTATGGTGTTTTAAAAACAAACCTCTTTCACAAAACTTTCTCTCCTATCTTATATCTGGTTGGTTTGTTGCTGGTAATAGAAAACATTCTCATAATCTCACTCCATCTCTCCGCACTCCTCTTCACAATCAAACCTCTGAACCATTTCGCCGTAAAAAACCACTTATATAACTGAAAAAACCGAGTTTTTACAGGCTGAAAAATCAGCCTGAAAACTCGGACTCGGTTTATACCGAGTCAACACCTCTACCTGGGCATTCCGGCAGCCGCGCGCAATCCTTTTTCTGCACTGGCGTGCCGGCCTGACGTCACTGCCCGGCGCCAAGCCGCGCCGGGCCAGTGACGTCAGCCGGCGCGCCAGTACAGGAATGGGCGCGCGGCTTGCTGGAATGCTGATACCGTACTCCAATGGCCGGGCTGGGATTGGAGGAAGATAGCTAGAAGATGTTCGTCCACAGGAAAGAGTCAGGAGAAGAGGGTCCAGGAGAAGAGGTACCAGGAGAATGAGTCCCGGAGAAGAGTCCACACACACGGAGAGATGTCCACCGGGACGAAGAGAAGAAGTACACAGGAGTCCACAGGGAAGAGTCACGAGGAGCAAGGAGAGCCCCCAGGTTTCTAAACAAACTGTAACTGCGAGGGGAGGGGGCATTCAAGATGTTTGGGAACTACAACCTCCGCATGCTATTAATTGCTGGATTGTGTTTACAACACGATCTAATGCCAAGTAGGGTGGCATTCAAGATGGTTTGGCAACTTACAACTTCCCACTAATAGCATGGCGGGATTTAGTTCCAAACATCTGAATGCCACCCTCACTTGGCAGCAAGATGTTGTGGAAACTAACTACAACTCCCACTTGCTTTTTATTAGTATTACTGGGGGGGAGTTGTAGTTTCCAAACATCTTGAGTGCCAAGTTTCTACCCTCGGTTTATACTCGGGTCAATAACTTTATTAGGATTTTTAGGTGAAATTGGGTACCTCGGTTTATACTCGGGTCGGTTTATACTCGAGTATATACGGTACTTATTCTTCTGCTTTTCAAAAATGTAATTTCATTGTCATTGAGGCTTGACTTTTTTTTTTTGTGGTCTAGTACTCTTACATCCAGTGAGGGGATGGGAATGAATGTATTGACCGTGTCTTTCATCCGGAAGACAATGGAATTGCTGCCAATTCCAAGAATTGAGTCCGATAACTAGCGAAATGTTTTTAAGATACTAATCTCAGTTCATTTGATCCTAACCTTACTGAATATTAAAGCTATTTTCATGTTTGAAATAGAAAGTCCATTAAAGCGGAAGTCTTTGGACAAAAAGTCCCTGCATTGTTTCTAAATCTTGAAAGAAGGAAAGAATAGGAGAAGTGATTGAAGAATCTTTTAAGCGTGTGAGGTACCGGGTCACACCCTGCCACATGGAGCAACAATTCTAAACAATAAACATTTTATACTGAAGATTTATAGTTGGTATATGTACACAAAATTACCAAAAGTAAAATAATAACCTTCCACAAGTCTATTGATTGAAACCCATATAGTAAATCTTTCCATTACCACTAATGGATAAGAACCAGCATGGATCACTGAGATGTTCCTCTCTTGGGAGTTCCAGAATCTCCCATAACTTCGGATTCAGCTCCCACCCTGTTCCTTTTGAGTAACATTCTGACGTCTGTGAAAATGTCATCATCATAGGGCCCATGGTGCAACCATCGAATCCTCGACCCCCATGTACTTCTTTCTCCAGCACCCCTCGTCCATATATGGACCTTCTGGAAACTACAAATATTGTTCACATCCCTGCCTCCAAACAGTAATAAATAACAATGTGAAAGTTTCACTTGTGGATGTATTACACATTATATTTTTCGCCAGATTGGAAACCTTCCAATGTTCCCTTTTAACATAAGTCCTTAGACAGAGATTGGCCATCTGCAACTGCTCCGTTACTCTTATATAATGAAACCATAGCGGTCTGTTTCGCTTAAACATTAGTGTTCGGGTCATGGACCATTGTGCCTTAGTATATTGATTCTTGTAACGAATATTGGGAAGTTACAGTTCTTGTAATCCAAATTGCAATTGACCATTTTCTCTGTGATTTGGCTCCACTGCTAGAACGTTTGCTCCGACACCTCCTTAATCAAATGGAAATATTCATACAGTCATCCCTTATGCTTTTTTGCCATTATTGAAATCATCATTATTCCTATGTCTACTTATCGTTAAAAACAATATGAAAACAAGGCCCTCAGTTACCGGAAGACAAAAGGCCTTCTCCACCTGCAGCTCCCCCTGGCTGTGTGCCATATTTATGGGGACTTTAATCTCTATCTATGATGCCTCCAGACAGAACACAATCTTTGACCTTTAAACAAAGGATCTTTCCCTATATGTAACACTGTATAGTGAGTCATTGGTCCAATCCAATATTTACAAGCCTGAGAATAAAGATAGAACAATTAGCCCTTAATAAACTAATGACGCAAAACTGTTCGAATGTAAAATGCTGCAGATGATGTGCCTATTGACTGAAGGCAGATCTAGCAGATTGTCAAAATTGACAGGAAAGTGGCAGATGAGATTAAGTAATAACTGTTAAGGTGAGGTATTTGGGGTTTGGGTTAACACAATTTCCCCCACATGGCCACCTACACCATAAATGTATTCAACTCAATTATTCATGGGCAGCACGGGGCTCAGCTGGTTAGCAATGAAGTATGAGTTCGATTCAACACTTCGGACACATCTCGCAAGGAGTTTGGATGTTGCTCCCCGTGCTGCAGTGGGTTTCCTCGGCGCTTCCGGTTTTCCCCCACAATTCACAGAATACTGATAGTTGTATGTGTCAATACATGTGCTTAGTAGTGTAAGCTCTTAGGGCAGGCCCTGATTGAATGTATACTTGTGTATTTTGTATTGTATTTTGGCGCTTTATATTAACTCCCAATAATGAATAATTCAGACAATTCTGAGCCTGTCTCCACCATGACTTTTAATTATGTGAATTAATGAGTCTGTTTTTATGAAAGATCACATACCCGGACTTCAATTTATAAGCGATCGAACCCCAAAGCAGTGACTTGATTGGAATAGATGATGCTACAGTTTGGACACCCAAGCGTATGCATGCCACCTTCTCAAATGATCCAAGTATGGGGAGGTTCTGTTGAGGGTGTAGACAGAGAGGCCTTTGTGGTACGGTGAATCTTATGTTGGAAAAGAGATTGGTGTGTTCTAGTAGATAACAGTAAATACAGAAGTATAACCTAATAAAGCAGTTGATTCTACAGCAATGCTGACCCCTACTAGTAATCCCTAACAACATCAACAAATATCCAAAGGGGATAAACACTCAAACATAGTGATTATATGCTTAACCAATAGTATGTATCCAAAGAATCTCTCCTTGCTCAATTAATATCAGTATTAAAGTTCTAATCTATTAAAGGCTCTCTTGACTCCATGAAAACTTTATACTGCAGGGTATATCCACCCACCCCCAACCTCCTATGTTCGGAGATTAAAAATAGAATCCAAACTCTCTTCCGGCTCCTCGTTCCAGGTCGTTTCTATGTCGGCTCTCCTGGCCTGCCGACAACTACAAGCAGGGGGGCGGGGACCGGCAAGCCTGCGGCTGTCATTGGCTAGAAGCAATAGAGTAACACGCTGGAATGAGGATCTGTAAAGTACGCGTTGTGGATTCATTTTTTAAACTTCTAACGGTGGTTGGTGGGATTGGGAGGGATGTCCTGCAATATAAGACTAAGGTTTTGATGCAAGGTGGAAGGATGTGTAGAGAGGGATCAGGACGTGGGAGGAAGGGAAGGAAAGGGCTCCTCCTGCGCCATACACCATCCCTCCCGCGAGGCAGAGCAACATTTGGACGGAAGAACGCATATCTCTTAGTTTCCTGGACTTGGACATGACTTACAGGTAGAACCATAGGAGCAGCAATGTAAGTATACGGGTCTTTTTAAAACTGTGGGACGGTAGGTAGTGGGGTTTAAATTTTAGTTTTGGGGTTGACTTACCCCTTCAATTGGCAATATATCTACAATTGTGAGTGTTATCCCACTTTTAGATGCTAGAGGACAACCTGCACGTAAACATAGCCGAGCAATGCCAGACAGCCATGGTTAGAGCGGCAAGATATTGTCTTGTAAAGAGTGGAATAATATCAGGAGAAAATGGTTCTTCAAGGGCTTTAATACATAAACTGCAGCTCTGGTTTGACATTTTGCCCTTTATATGGTTTATTTAGTCAGAAGGATTTTTTTTGCCTCTTAGTGTTTTTTTTTTGCGCTTCCCTCTGGATCAACTGTTAGGGGTAGCAGTAAATAAAAATGAGGGTGCAAAGGTTGGAATTGATGACGTGTGTGGTCTTTATTCTAACCCTCAATTACTATAATTACTCTATTTATTATGTATAGGCCTATATTTGGATTATGCACGTTGCCGTTTTGGAATCCCATATACAAGAAGGGGACATCTTGGAAATGGAAAAGCAGTCAGAGAAGGGCACACTAAATTAATAAGGGTAATGGAGGGGCTTGATATGGAGGCAGATTAGAAAGTGGTAGGGCTGTGTATCATTGAGAAGCAAGCCAATTCGTTCGCTCGAATGTCCTTGGCGCTTGTTACCCATAATTTCATGGTGATACATGGACATCACTTTTAAAATTGGAATAAAACGACATCATCTTCAGTTACTAAAGGTTTCCCTTACAGTAAAAAAGGTCATCTTCTAGCAGATGGGATGTGGCAAAGATCATTGAGTAATAGGAATAAGGCGGAACATTTCTAAAATTAACAAAAATATTGAAATGGATAATCATAGTGCTTGTGAGCCATGATCCTTTGTGATTGCCATTTGCAAGCTTGTAGGAAGGTTTTTTATTTCCGTCTCTGGATCAATGGGCAGGGATGGGTGGGCTAAATAGTTTGTCCTCGATATAGAGGTATGACCTGATCCTTTTGCGGAATGTAAGACTCCAATAAAACCACTCATTTGATAATCATCAAGCAATTTAGACTGACTCACTTCCCAGCATAGTCAGGAATTTTATAATTATTTTCCCCAAGCCCTCTGATTAGGATCTCTTTGTGCCTGCCACAACTTTCTTCAACATTTAAGAGAATCGGTCCTGAGAAGGTAAAGCAAAGGGGGAGAAGGGGGAGATCGTGAAGCAGAGTCAGGCGCCATGGGAGCTGTGTCGCAGACAGTCCAAGGAGGCAGTGAGTAAGGGAGGGTGGGGACAATTAGGAGCACTCACTAAACATAATAATTAATGACAAAGCAAGCACAGATAAATATGTGAGTACCGCCATTTTCAGAAAATGTTAAGGGCATCTATACCGAAAAATAGGTTTATTTAAATTGACCATAACTGGAACTATAATTCTTCCAACCACCACGATCATTTTGTTGTTGACCTGACCCCTATTTCTTCGATATCCAATCTAAAACCTCTTAATTTCAGCTGTCAATCAAGTTCCTTGCTCTCAAACAATTCTTCTGTGAGTAGTTTTTACCGTAGCTGGAATGGTGACAGAGTTTTGAGTTGGAATGCTGTGTGCTGTGTGCAGGCTTGGCAGTTGGTTTGTGGGAAAAAGCTGTCGATGGAAGTGGGAGTGGTTAAAAGAGGGAGGGGGATGCTGTCCTAAACAAAATGTGTGCTGGATTGAAGGCATGCCGCAACATGCACAAATCAGAGTAAGTGCTACTTACATGTATTTCAATATAGATTAAGATGAGTAATTAGGTAAAGTCATTTTTTCAGATAGTGTCCCTTTAAGTTGTTTGAGTGAGAATAGTGACCTTTTAAAGCTCCTAGGATCTGCTCTCACTTACAAAATAAGTGGGAACTAAACAGAACCAGTTTTAAAAATGTAAAAAGCTTGGGTAAAAAAAAAAAAAAAATTGGCGGAAATAACGATTCTTTAAAAATGGCCCAAAACAATTCCATATGTAGTTCTTTATAGAATTGTAGACTTTTGAAGGTTCTCTTTAAAAAAAGAAAAAAGGATTTAAATTCTTCCCAAAGAGACTTGAAAGGAACCCAACAAAGCAAGCTTGTAAGGAACCCAATAAAGCAAGCTCCATGTATAAGATAAGCTAGCCAATTGCTCTAAAGGGAGCTCATTTCAAAACTTATGGGCTCTAAATGAGAACTTTTTTAAATATTTCACTTTTATAAACATCTACACGCCTTACTAGGGAACTTAAACCTTACTAGGAAACACTCTAACAACCTCTAGCGAAACAATCTAACACCTTATAGGGAAACACTCTAACACCTCTTACAGGGAAACACTCTAACACTTACTATGGAAACAATCTAACCACTTACTAGGACACAATCTAACCCTACTAGGGAAACCTCTAAACCTACTAGGAAAACAATCTAACACCTTACTAGGGAAACACTCTAACACCTTACTAGGGAAAACACTCTAACACTTACTAGGGAAAAAACTCTAACAACCTTACTTGGAAACAATCTAACACCTTACTAGGGAAAACAATCTAACACCTACTATCGGGATCTAAAACTAATGAAACACCTAGACACCTTACTAGGAAAACCTAACACCTTAGTAATCAACCTACTAGGGAACAATCTAACACGCCTTACTAGGGAACACTCTAACACCTTACTAGGGAAACACTCTAACACCTTACTAGGGAAACACTCTAACACCTTACTATGGAAACAATCTAACACCTTACTAGGAAAACAATCTAACACCTTACTAGGGAAACAATCTAACACCTTACTAGGGAAACAATCTAACACCTTACTAGGAAAACAATCTAACACCTTACTAGGGAAACAATCTAACACCTTACTAGGGAAACAACACAACACATTGGGTTCTGGGTTTCTGGGTTAAATTTTACTAGCAAGCAGACAACAATCCAATATAAAGGGACGACATATAGTAAGAATGGGGAGTATTTATAATGGGGTAACGTTTCATTGATGACATATTTCATTTGCCATGGTGGTTGGAATCCCACAGAGTTGTAATAACCAGTCTCTACAATGATATATATATGCACATCCCATTTATTGCTTCCTTGCTTGATTTAATGGAATGTTTATGGCCAATGTCATACTAAATAGTCCACTTGAAGATTAGCTTTAGTCTAATATAATCCTTTATATCACCATCAACCACCTAGCAAAAGGATGAATCCTTTTAAAAGGGGGTCTATACCCCCTCTGCCCCACCCCCATAGTAATAGTACCCAGGGTGAGGATCTAAAGCGCTAGGTCTCACCACTGTGTTATGTCTAGGTAAATGGATTAACCTATAGAACACAAGAAAAATGTAGCCTAGCTTGCTACTATGCTTAACATGAGGCAGGATCGAAATAGACCACTAAGACATGCAGTGAATGTGTTATAGACATATATGCCAAATCCGAAAGGATCGGCGTAATAACATAATACAATAACCAACGGTCGTATATATGTAACAAGCCACTGGCAACCAGCCCGCGACACTATAGAATCCTCCTTACTATTTGTTTCAGTGTAAATCCTACCTATACCATAGATATATTAAGGACAAGGAAATGCACAACTTATCCTATTGGTACAGGTATCATAGAGCACATGTACATGATGCACAAAATATTGGAAATGAGTGAGATACGTATGCATCACATGATTATCCTCCATCACTAATGAATGTTTGTTTGGTGTATTTTAGGTGTTTTTAAGGTTTTTGCTATTATATTTAAGTAGAGACATCTCACAAGAAATGCTTTTTTATTAATTGTGTGAGTACTTTTGTGGACATATTGGATATATGGTCACGCCCGGAGAATATTGAAGGGGTTATATGTTAATGATAAAATCGTCAAAATGATGATACTGTGCCTGAAAGTCATAGAGAGCGCGGACAAGGGCACTACCCTTTAAAGTATGACATATACTGTTGGGTATGTTATCTGAACTGACGTAAAAAGATTAATAAGTAGTTAGAGCAGATCTACAGTATCAAATGGATTAACCTACCTGAAATCTCCCTCAGTCCACTGGAATGAATGGGAAGGTATACAAGAGCTATGCAGCTAAAGGGCTAAAGACCTAGCAATTTAGGTCACATTGAATGCTATTGCTGGGAGAAAGAAGAGGAATGAAGGAAGGCAAGTATTATTCTATTTTACATCTATCTGAATAATATAGGTTATGCTTAAATCTACATATGCAGGCATAAAACTAGAAAAAATTAATAAATTAACATGGAAAAAACTTTGAGATACCTCACTTTGCGTGGGACAATCATCAACACAACTGTAAAGTTTGGTGAGATGCAAAGGAATTCTAAGGTATCTGCCTGCAGGTATCTTGGGGATGTTTGGTCCTTGGAGATCTCTACATTCCAATTTCCAATATTCCAATAGATTTAATATTAAGAATTGTGATGCATTTGGGAAGAAAACAGCATAAATGCTAGTTATACCCTAAATGTTAGGAGTTGGCTCAACAGAGAAGGTATCAGTCAGAATCTCCATACCCCTCGTAAACCTCCTCCTCCAGCAGTTGACCATTTCCGATCTTCTGGAAACTGGAAATAGAGTACGTTATTGTACTGGTAATATAAGTGGCTGAATTGTCTTTTGTAGGTTTCATTTCCCAATTACCATATATTTGTTTGGTAGCACTGACAGAAAGCCTTCTCTGTTTACAGCTCCCCCTGCCAGCGGTGTCCATGTTTTATGGAATTCCGATTTTTATTTATGTGTCCAAAGAACCAATCAGTGACCATAACAAAAATGAATTTTTTGTTCTACAGAACTAAGATACGGAATATTTATTTCTAATTTTATATTTAATAAAAAAATGCGAAAGGCTTCCAAATTGTGCGACATTCTTATCTTGTTAGATTATTATGGAAATACAGTATTTGGTTAATCTCGATAAAATGAACTATGTAGTGGTTTATGGGGTCCATGTGTAATGTTGGTTTAAATTTGCTCAGGTGTGAAAATTGTTTATTAAGGTAACAAATTGTCAGATTTCCCCAAGGTTTGATAATTATTACAAACACCAGAGATCACAGATTTCCCAGTAGATCCAATGGTCACGTATGTTACAGTTATCAGGCAATAAAAGGAGATGGATTCAACCCTACACAATCAGTGGGACTCATTCTGCTGGTCCGGTTCTTGTAATATTTAATTATCGTCTTTTATATATAGTGTCTACATTGTAACCATTGGATTGCAGTTGGGCTATAGAAACGTATCAAGACAATTGGATAATCTTCCTAGGTTTACACTGAATTTATACATTTTACGCCACGGTAAGTGCAGATTGTTTCATGATTTAGTTTGATGCTAAAGTGATGGTTACATTTCAAAGTCCATAACTAATTTTTGTAAATCTAATATCACCCCGTATATAATATAATGTGCTCTCCTTCTGTCATATAAAACCTCTCTATAAGAAATAATAATGGATTATTAATTTACATACTCATATTTAGGGATTACAGAAATACAAGGTTTGCCTGAAACACATTTTCTCCCTTGGATGGTGCATTACAATGTCCGATAATGAACCTTTACAGCGATTGTAATAAACACCCCTAGTAGCATTTGTTTTTATCATGGCAATGTTACTTTATTGCCATTGCAAAAGTTGTCACAGACATTGCCTACGTCCAACCTTTATGAATATGGCCCATCATATACTAAAAAGTAGACTATATCTGTTGTAGTCCATAGATAAGTAATAAAGTGTAACTAGTAGTACTAGAGCATTTATTAACACTGAAACATGCGAGCTACATGTAGCTCGCTTGAGAATACATTTTCACAATAACCACAAGTCATTCTGAATTGAGAAAGACAGTCGGATGACTAGAGAAACGTCTTCAAGAACTAAACTTTATGTCCACCTGAATGAATGAATGAATATCACAGATTATACCATGACCTGGATGAATGAATATTACAGATATACCGTGACCTGGATGAATGAATATTACAGATATACCATGACCTGGATGAATGAATATTACAGATATACCGTGCCCTGGATGTATGAATATTACAGATATACCATGACCTGGATGAATGAATATTACAGATATACCGTGACCTGGATGAATGAATATTACAGATATACCGTGACCTAGATGGATGAATATTACAGATATACCATGACCTGGATGGATAAATATTACAGATATACCATGACCTGAATGAATGAATATTACAGATATACCATGACCTGGATGAATGAATATTACAGATATACCATGACCTGGATGAATGAATATTACAGATATACCATGACCTGGATGGATGAATATTACAGATATACCATGACCTGGATGATTGAATATTACAGATATACCATGACCTCGATGAATGAATATTACAGATATACCGTGACCTGGATGAATGAATATTACAGATATACCGTGACCTGGATGAATGAATATTACAGATATACCATGACCTGGATGAATGAATATTACAGATATACCATGACCTGGATGAATGAATATTACAGATATACCGTGACCTGGCTGAATGAATATTACAGATATACCATGACCTGGATGGATGAATATTGCTGATATACCGTGACCTGGATGAATGAATATTACAGATATACCATGACCTGGATGAATGAATATTACAGATATACCCATGACCTGGATGATGAATATTACGATATACCGTGACCTGATGAAATGAATATTACAGATATACCGTGACCTGGATGTAATGAATATTACAGATATATCATGACCTGGATAATAATATTACAGATATACCGTGACCTGGATGGATGAATATTACAGATATACCATGACCTGGATGAATGAATATTACAGATATACCATGACCTGGATGGATGAATATTACTGATATACCGTGACCTGGATGAATGAATATTACAGATATACCGTGACCTGGATGAATGAATATTACAGATAGACCGTGACCTGGATGAATGAATATTACAGATATACCATGACCTGGATGAATGAATATTACAGATAGACCGTGACCTGGATGAATGGATATTACAGACATACCTTGACCTGGATGGATGAATATTACAGATAGACCATGACCTGGATGAATGAATATTACAGATATACCATGACCTGGATGAATGAATATTACAGATATACTATGACCTGGATGAATGAATATTACAGATATACAGTGACCTGGATGAATGAATATTACAGATATACCATGACCTGGATGAATGAATATTACAGATATCCATTGGTCCCTTTAAATCCACTGTCTAGACAACTGCTGGCACCAGTGATGATTGGGCTGAAGATCTTTCTTTAGGGACTCCGTTGAAGGTAAGTATTGAAGATTTTTGGTTTAGGGGCTGTTCCTAATAATGGGGTTGCATTTAAGGGGTGAACATGCCTTTTAACTGTAAATACCTTCATTAATTATTGATTATGAGAAAATAAACAATTCCAGTTTCCAGGTAATCCAGTAATACATGAGGAATTTGTTTTCTAGTGAACCCAGGTTACTGAGCATTAAGAGGCTGGTATAATGCTGAGAAAGTTACGTCTTCCCTAACCGGGACCCCACAATCCTTAAAGGTCTCTTGTTGTGATAATCTTGCTTTAGCCATTACTACATTGGCTATGCTGCACTATTTCTGCATAACCCATGATAACTGGATATTATTATTATTTCTGATAACCTGATATTACATTGGGCTGGTTGGGATGTTGCCCAACAATGGCTGATATTGCATTGTGGTCTAATTCTGTTTACCAAACATCCAGATTATACAGGTTTAAAAGAACTATCTTGTACCTTGTGGATTTATATAGCGCCAACATGTTCCGTGGCGCTTTAAAGTTGCATTCATATACATGAGGAAAACATACATGTTACATACAAGGGTAGTGCAAGTAAAACTGGTCCAGAAGCAGTCAGTGTGGTAAGTTTCAGCATTACTGTGGTACAATAGGATGAAGGGCCCCGCCCAAGAGCTTACAGTCTAGATACACATCAACCTAAAAAGATTATTTCCCTCCCATATTTGATCCTTTATTGAGCTGGGATGAGTATCAATAGAAACCTCTATTAATGATTATCATAATGCTACTAATAATCCTAATTATATTACAGCAGCACTTAAAGAGATACTAGCAGGGAAAACAGACTAGACGGCTTGTAATTGCTAGAGAAAAACAACAGCTGCACTTGATTCCCCAGGGACAGTGTGTAAATCAACCTTTAGGTAAGTAAAAAGGCACAAGCCACAGACTTATCATTATTGACAGTGTATGCAGTAGGGTGCCAGTACTCACTGCTTACACTCTATGGTGCCAGTACTCACTGCTTACACTCTATGGTGCCAGTACTCACTGCTTACACTCTATGGTGCAGTACTCCACGCTTACACTCTATGGTGCCCGTACTCACTGCTTACACTCTATGGTGCCAGTACTCACTGCTTACACTCTATGGTCCAGTACTCCTGCTTACACTCTATGGTGCCAGTACTCACTGCTTACACTCTATGGTGCCAGTACTCCTCACTGCTTACACTCTATGGTGCCAGTACTCACTGCTTACACTCTATGGTGCCAGTACTCACTGCTTACACTCTATGGTGCCAGTACTCACTGCTTACACTCTATGGTGCCAGTACTCACTGCTTACACTCTATGGTGCCAGTACTCACTGCTTACACTCTATGGTGCCAGTACTCACTGCTTACACTCTATGGTGCCAGTACCCATGTGCTTACACTCTATGTGCCAGTACCACAGTCTTACACTCTATGGTGCCGTACTCACGCTTTACATCCCTATGGTGCCAAACCCAGTACTTACCTCTATGGTGCCAGTACTCACTGCTTACACTCTATGGTGCCAGTACTCACTGCTCACACTCTATGATGCCAGTACCCAGTGCTTACACTCTATGGTGCCAGTACCACAGTACTTACACTCTATGTGGCCAGTACCCAGTGCTTACACTCTATGGTGCCAGTACCCAGTACTTACACTCTATGGTGCCAGTACTCACTGCTTACACTCTATGGTGCCAGTACTCACTGCTCACACTCTATGATGCACTACTCACTCCTCACACTCTATGGTGCCAGTACCCCACTGCTCACACTCGATGGTACCAGTACCCACTGCTTACACTCTATTGTATCAGTCCTCACTGCTCACACTCTATGGTATCAGTACCTACTCTTTACACTCTATGGTGCCAGTACCCACTGATTACACTCTATGGTGCCAGTACTCCACTGCTCACACTCTATGGTATCAGTACCCATTGCTTACACTCTATGGTATCAGTACCCACTGCTCACCTCAGTACCAACTGCTCACATGTTGCCAGTACTCATTGCTAATACTCTATGATGCCAGTACCTACTGCTCACATTCTATTCGCCAGTACTAACTGCTTACACTCTCTGGTGCCAGTACCCACTTCTCACACTCTATGGTGCCAGTACTCACTGCTTACACTCTATGGTATCAGTACTCACCACTTACACTCTATGGTATCAGTACCTACTATTTACACTCTTTGGTGCCAGTAATTACTGCTTATACTCTATGGTGCCAGTACTCACTGCTCACAATCTATGGTGCCAGTACCCACTGCTTACACTCTATGGTATCAGTACTCACTGTTCACTCTATGGTATCAGTACCTACTCTTTACACTCTATCATGCCAGTACCCACTGCTTACACTCTATGGTATCAGTACTCACTGCTCACACTCTATGGTACCAGTACCTACTATTTACACTCTATGGTGCCAGTACTCACTGCTCACACTCTATGGTATCAGCAACCACTGCTTACACTCTATGTTATCAGTACCCAATGCTTACACTCAATGGTATCAATACCTACTCTTTACACTCTATGGTGCCAGTACTCACTGCTTATACTCAATTGTATCAGTACCCACTGCTCACACTCAATGGTATCAGTACCTACTCTTTACACTCTATGGTGCCAGTACTCACTGCTTATGCTCTATGGTGTCAGTACTCACTGCTTATGCTCTATGGTGTCAGTACTCACTGTTCATACTCTATTGTAAGTACTCAGTGCTTACCCTCTATGGTGCCAGTACTCACTGCTCACACTCTATGGTATCAGTACCAACTGCTTCACACTCTATGGTATCAGTACCCACTGCTCATACTGAGTACTCACTGCTCACACTCTATGGTATCAGTACCTATTCTTTACACTCTATGGTGCCAGTACTCGCTACTTATTCTCTAGGGTGCCAGATTTACTGTTCACACTCTATGGTGCTGGTACTTACTGTTCACACTCTATGGTGCCAGTACTCACTGTTCACACTCTATGATGTCAGTACTCACTTGTTCACACTCTATGGTGCCAGTACCCATTGCTCACACTCTATGGTGCCAGTACCCATTGCTCACACTCTATGGTGCCAGTACTCACTGTTCACACTCTATGGTGCCAGTACCCATTGCTCATACTCTATAGCGCCAGTACCCATTGCTCACACTCTATGATGTCAGTACTCCACTGTTCACACTCTATGATGTCAGTACTCACTGTTCACACTCTATGGTGCCAGTACCCATTGCTCACACTCTATGGTGCCAGTACTCACTGTTCACACTCTATGGTGCCAGTACCCATTGCTCACACTCTATGGTGCCAGTACTCACTGTTCACACTCTATGGTGCCAGTACCCATTGCTCACACTCTATGGTGCCAGTACTCACTGTTCACACTCTTTGGTGCTAAGTAATGAAATCTACTATTTTAAGGGGAAAAAACAAGGCAAATGAAAATATTGAAGTTAGTAGAAAGACATAAGGTGGGTGTACCACATCCTTCAACAGTCATTTCGGCATTAAACATGTTGTTTGTCGAACGTGTTAACAGTCTGCAGGTTTGAACCACCAATGGCGCCCAACCAAACGGCCATAGATGTGCGATTATCATCCGAAATGGGCAATAATCGGCCATTTATTCATGTTAAGTTGTGGCTGGAATATGTACAGAGCTTAACAGCCAGAAGCGCCAAGAGGAGCAGTGGCCAGAAATGAAGTCAAACGACACACTAACTGGTTTTCTATTGGTTAGCGGGATTTTACATCCATCATTGCGGAGCCTGCATGGTGAACTTGGAAGATATACATATATTCCCATAGCGCCATTTAACACTCGCCAGTGGTTGCCATTGAAGTCCCACAAAGGTAAAGAGGCTCTACGTGAATGTAACATCACTGGAGCTACCTTTAGCGGCTCTCTGTGCATCGCCCTGTATGACTTTCTGTCCCATTACTTCAGATACGATTATCAGATTTCCTATACCAATAGTGGTGCCAATAATCCAATAATCATAGTCCTAAAATCCACTGTCTACACAAAATGGACTATTAATATTTTTTTTTTTTTATAGCAGGAGTTGGTATCAACACCATTAATGTCTCTCTATTGAGTGAATCTTTTATGCGTAACCTTCAGACAATGTATAAAGAACCAGACATCGATTACTGAGGTTTCTCTCTTGGGATTCCAGAATCTCCATAACTTCAGGATTCCGCTCTTCACCCTGTTCCTTTTGATGTACATTCTGACAGTCTGGGAAAATGTCCTCATCATAGTGTTGGTGTCAACCAATCAGAATCTCCAGACACCCATGTACTTCTTCCTCCAGCAACTGTCCATATCCGACCTTCTGGAAACTGCGAATATTGTTCCCATCATGCTCCAAACTATCATTAATAAAGTAGCTACATTGTCCCTTTTGGGTTGTATTACTCAACTATATGTTTTTGGAAGCTCTGAAACTAGTCAAAGTTTACTTCTAGCATCAATGTCCTTTGATAGATATCTGGCCATCTGCAACCCTCTACGTTACACTTCCGTAATGAGCCAGAGTGTGTGCTTTAAATTAATGTTCATCTCATGGGCGATAGGGTTTAGCAGTATACTAATTACAGTTATTATCATAGGAACTCTACAGTTCTGTGAACAAGACTACATTGACCATTTTTTCTGTGATCTTGCTCCTCTGTTGGAGCTTTCTTGCTCAGACACCTCAATAGTGAAAATGGAAGTGTTTATAGAATCCATCCCTTTAACTTTTTTCCCTTTAATGATCATCATTGTATCATATGTCTATATCGTAAATGAAATTCTTAAGATCGGGTCAAGTACCGGGAGACAGAAAGCCTTCTCCACCTGCAGCTCCCACCTGGCTGTGGTGTCCATATTTTATGGGACTTTAATCTCCATCTATGTGATTCCCCCCAGTAAACAGTTACTTACCATTACCAAAGTTCTTTCTCTCATGTACACCGTTGTGGTCCCTTTGCTTAACCCCATTATTTACAGCCTTAAAATAAGGATATCAAAGAGAATCTTAAAAAACAAGTAAATTGTTGTATCACTACATGAAGCGAGATATGAAATTTCTACCTTTCTTTAAATTTTACTTTAATTTAGGTTATGGTAAATACATGTTAAGAGATAAATGTATGTTTTCCCACAGATATCCAATTTAATAAAGGGTAAATGCGTTCTCCATACAAGTACCCTCTATCACACCCCTATACTATGTCACCAGCACTATTTCTCCACCTCATGCTACTGCTGGGAAAGATGATGGTATAACAGGTATGAATGTACAGATACAGCAGAAAAAAGACACACGCAGGGTATGTTTATCCTGGGACAGGTGTGGGGAATTACACTATCGTCCCTCATAGCGGGCAACTAAATAAATAAGGGGATTGGGGGAGCTTGAATATGAAGAGAGACTGGAAAAGATACAATTATTTACGCTGGAGAAAAGGCGCTTGCGTGGGGATATGATTACTGTGTATAAATACATTAACGGGCCATACAATAAACTATCTGGGGCATTGTTCACCAATAGAACATGTCAGAGGACACCCCTTAAGACTTGAAGAAAAAAGGTTTAGGCTTCAAGTTGGGAAAGGGTTTGTCACTGTGATAACGGTAAAGCTATGGAACTGTCTTCCAGTGGACGTTGTTATGGCAGGTTCATTGGTCAGTTTAATAAAAAGCTGGATGAGTTTCTACAAACAAGGAATGTTACAAGTTACTGGTATTGATACATAAAGTAGAGTTGGGAAAGGGTTTGTCACTGTAAGAACGGTAAAGCTATGGAACTGTCTTCCAGTGGACGTTGTTATGGCAGGTTCATTGGTCAGTTTAATATAAAGCTGGATGAGTTTCTACAACAAGGAATGTTACAAGTTACTGGTATTGATACATAAAGAAGAGTTGGGAAGGGTTTGTCCACTGTGAGAACGGTAAAGCTATGGAACTGTCTCCCAGTAGACGTTGTTATGGCAGGTTCATTGGTCAGTTTAATAAAAACTGGATGAGTTTCTGCAAAACAAGAATTTACAAGTTACTGGTATTGATACATAAGTAGAGTTGGGAAAGGGTTTCACTGTGAGAACAGTTAAGCTATGGAACTGTCTTCCAGTGGACGTTGTTATGGCTGGTTCATTGGTCAGTTTAATAAAAAGCTGGATGAGTTTTCTGCAAACAAGGAATGTTACAAGTTACTGGTATTGATACATAAAGTAGAGTTGGGAAAGGGTTTTTCACAGTGGGAACGGTTAAGCTATGGAACTGTCTTCCAGTGGACGTTGTTATGGCAGGTTCATTGGTCAGTTTAATAAAAAGCTGGATGGGTTTCTACAAACAAGGAATATTACAAGTTACTGGTATTGATACATAAAGTAGAGTTGGGAAAGGGTTTTTCACTGTGAGAACGGTAAGCTATGGAACTGTCTTCCAGTGGACGTTGTTATGGCAGGTTCATTGGTCATTTAATAAAAGCTGGATGAGTTTCCTGCAAACAAGGAATGTTACAAGTTACTGGTATTGATACATAAAGTAGAGTTGGAAAGGGTTTGTCACTGTGAGACGGTAAAGCTATGGAACTATCTTCCAGTGGACGTTGTTATGGCAGGTTCATTGGTCAGTTTCATAAAAAGCTGGATTGAGTTTTTGCAAACAAGGAATGTTACAAGTTACTGGTATTGATACATAAAGTAGAGTTGGGAAAGGGTTTGTCACTGTGAGAACGGTAAAGCTATGGAACTGTCTTCCAGTGGACGTTGTTATGGCAGGTTCATTGGTCAGTTTAATAAAAGCTGGATGGGTTTCTACAAACAAGGAATGTTACAAGTTACTGGCATTGATACATAAAGTAGAGTTGGGAAGGGGTTTTTCACTGTGAGAACAGTAAAGCTATGGAACTCTCTTCCAGTGGACGTTGTTATGGCAGGTTCATTGGTCAGTTTAATAAAAGCTGGATGAGTTTCTGCAAACAAGGAATGTTACAAGTTACTGGTATTGATACATAAAGTAGAGTTGGGAAAGGGTTTTGTCACTGTGAGAACGTAAAGCTATGGAACTGTCTTCCAGTGGACGTTGTTATGGCAGGTTCATTGGTCAGTTTAATAAAAACCTGGATGGGTTTTCTACAACAAGGAATGTTACAAGTACTGGTATTGACATACAAGTAGAGTTGGGAAAGGGTTTTTCGCTATGGGAACAGTAAAGCTATGGAACTGTCTCTCCAGTGGACGTTGTTATGGCAGGTTTCATGGTCAGTTTAATAAAAAGCTGGATGAGTTTCTGCAAACAAGGAATGTTACAAGTTACTGGTATTGATACATAAAGTAGAGTTGGGAAAGGGTTTTGTCACTGTGAGAACGGTAAAGCTATGGAACTGTCTTCCAGTGGACGTTGTTATGGCAGGTTCATTGGTCAGTTTAATAAAAAGCTGGATGAGTTTTCTGCAAACAATGAATATTACAAGTTACTGGTATTGATGCATAAAGTAGAGTTGGGAAAGGGTTTGTCACTGTGATAACGGTAAAGCTATGGAGCTGTCTTCCAGTGGACGTTGTTATGGCAGGTTCATTGGTCAGTTTATAAAAAGCTGGATGAGTTTCTACAAACAAGGAATTTACAAGTTACTGGTATTGATACAAAAAGAGTTGGGAAAGGGTTTGTCACTGTGAGAACGTAAAGCTATGGAACTGTCTTCCAGTGGACGTTGTTATGGCAGGTTCATTGGTCAGTTTTAATAAAAAGCTGATGAGTTTCTGCAAACAAGGAATATTACAAGTTACTGGTATTGATACATAAAGTAGAGTTGGGAAAGGGTTTGTCACTGTGAGAACAGTAAAGCTATGGAACTGTCTTCCAGTGGACGTTGTTATGGCTGGTTCATTGGTCAGTTTAATAAAAAGCTGGATGAGTTTCTGCAAACAAGGAATGTTACAAGTTACTGGTATTGATACATAAAGTAGAGTTGGGAAAGGGTTTTTCACTGTGGGAACGGTAAAGCTATGGAACTGTCTTCCAGTGGATGTTGTTATGGCAGGTTCATTGGTCAGTTTAATAAAAAGCTGGATGGGTTCTACAAACACGGAATATTACAAGTTACTGGTATTGATACATAAAGTAGAGTTGGGAAAGGGTTTTTTCACTGTGAGAACGGTAAAGCTATGGAACTGTCTTCCAGTGGACGTTGTTATGGCAGGTTCATTGGTCATTTTATATAAAAAGCTGGATGAGTTTCTGCAAACAAGGAATGTTACAAGTTACTGGTATTGATACATAAAGTAGATTTGGGAAAGGGATTGTCACTGTGAGAACGGTAAAGCTATGGAACTATCTTCCTGTGGACGTTGTTATGGCAGGTTCATTGGTCAGTTTAATAAAAAGCTGGATGAGTTTCTTGCAAACACGGAATGTTACAATTACTGGTATTGATACATAAGTAGAGTTGGGAAAGGGTTTGTCACTGTGAGAATGGTAAAGCTATGGAACTGTCTTCCAGTCTACGTCGTTATGGCAGGTTCATTGGTCAGTTTAATAAAAGCTGGATGGTTTCTCTACAAAAAGGATGTTACAAGTTACTGGCATTGATACATAAGAGTAAGTGGGAAGGGTTTTTCACTGTGAGAACAGTAAAGCTATGGAACTCTTTCCCATGGGACGTTGTTATGGCAGGTTCATTGGTCAGTTTAATAAAACTGATGAGTTTTCGAACAAGGAATGTTACAAGTTACTGGTATTGATACATAAAGTAGAGTTGGGAAGGGTTTTGTCACTGTGAGAACGGTAAAGCTATGGAACTGTCTTTCAGTGACGTTATTATGGCAGGTTCATTGGTCAGTTTATAAAAGGTGGATGGGTTTCTACAAGCAAGGAATGTTACAAGTTCTGGTATTGATACATAAGTAGAGTTGGGAAAGGGTTTTTTCACTGTGAGAGAGTAAAGCTATGGAATTGTCTTCCAGTGGACGTTGTTATGGCAGGTTCATTGGTCATTTAATAAAAAGCTGGATGAGTTTCTGCAACAAGGAATGTTACAAGTTACTGGTATTGATACTAAAGTAGAGTTGGGAAAGGGTTTGTCACTTGTGATAACCGTAAAGCTATGGAACTGTCTTCCAGTGGACGTTGTTATGGCAGGTTCATTGGTCAGTTTAATAAAAAGCTGGTGAGCTTCTACAAACAAGGAATGTTACAGTTACTGGTATTGATACATAAATAGAGTTAGGAAAGGGTTTGTCACTGTGAGAACGGTAAAGCTATGGAACTGTCTTCCAGTGGACGTTGTTATGGCAGGTTCATTGGTCATTTTAATAAAAGCTGGATGAGTTTCTGCAAACAAGGAATGTTACAAGTTACTGGTATTGATCCATAAAGTAGAGTTGGGAAAGGGTTTTCACTGTGAGAACGGTAAAGCTATGAACTGTCTTCCAGTGACGTTGTTATGGCAGGTTCATTGGTCAGTTAATAAAAAGCTGGATGAGTTCTACAAAAAGAATGTTACAAGTTACTGGTATTGATACATAAAGTAGAGTTGGGAAAGGGTTTGTCACTGTGAGAACGGTAAAGCTATGGAACTGTCTTCCAGTGGCGTTGTATGGCAGGTTCATTGGTCAGTTTAATAAAAACTGGATGAGTTTCTAAAAACAGGAATGTTACAAGTTTACTGGTATTGATACATAAAGTAGAGTGAGTTGGGAAAGGGTTTGTCACTGTGAGAACGGTAAAGCTATGGAACTGTCTTCCAGTGGACGTTGTTATGGCAGGTTCATTGGTCAGTTTAATAAAAAGCTGGATGGGTTTCTACAACAAGGAATGTTACAAGTTACTGGTATTGATACATAAAGTAGAGTTGGGAAGGGGTTTTTCACTGTGAGAACAGTAAAGCTATGGAACTGTCTTCCGTGGACGTGTTTATGGCAGGTTCATTGGTCAGTTTAAAAAAAGCTGGATGAGTTTCTCAAACAAGGAATGTTCAAGTTACTGGTATTGATACATAAAGTAGAGTTGGGAAAGGGTTTGTCACTGTGAGAACGGAAAGCTATGGAACTGTCTTCCAGTGGACGTTGTTATGGCAGGTTCATTGGTCAGTTTAATAAAACCTGGATGTTTCTACAAACAAGGAATGTTACAAGTTACTGGTATTGATACATAAAGTAGAGTTGGAAAGGGTTTTTCGCTATGAGAACAGTAAAGCTATGGAACTGTCTTCCAGTGGACGTTGTTATGGCAGGTTCATTGGTCAGTTTAATAAAAAGCTGGATGAGTTTCTGCAAACAAGGAATGTTACAAGTTACTGGTATTGATACATAAAGTAGAGTTGGGAAAGGGTTTGTCACTGTAGAACGGTAAAGCTATGGAACTGTCTTCCAGTGGACGTTGTTATGGCAGGTTCATTGGTCAGTTTAATAAAACCTGGATGGGTTTCTACAAACAAGGAATGTTACAAGTTCACTGGTATTGATACATAAAGTAAGTTGGGAAAGGGTTTTTCGCTATGAGAACAGTAAAGCTATGGAACTGTCTTCCAGTGGACGTTGTTATGGCAGGTTCATTGGTCAGTTTAATAAAAGCTGGATGAGTTTCTGCACAAACAGGAATGTTCACAAGTTACTGGTATTGATACATAAAGTAGAGTTGGGAAAGGGTTTGTCACTGTGAGAACGGTAAAGCTATGGAACTGTCTTCCATGGACGTTGTTATGGCAGGTTCTTGGTCAGTTTAATAAAAGCTGGAGATTTTCTGCAAACAAGGAATATTACAATTACTGGTATTGATGCAAAGTAGAGTTGGGAAAGGGTTTGTCACTGTGATAACGGTAAAGCTATGGAGCTGTCTTCCAGTGGACGTTGTTATGGCAGGTTCATTGGTCAGTTTAATAAAAAGCTGGATGAGTTTCTGAAACAAGGAATGTTACAAGTTACTGGTATTGATACATAAAGTAGAGTTGGGAAAGGGTTTGTCACTGTGAGAACGGTAAAGCTATGGAACTGTCTTCCAGTGGACGTTGTTATGGCAGGTTCATTGGTCAGTTTAATAAAAAGCTGGATGAGTTTCCAAACAAGGAATATTACAAGTTACTGGTATTGATACATAAAGTAGAGTTGGGAAAGGTTTTGTCACTGTGAGAAGAGTAAAGCTATGGAATTGTCTTCCAGTGGACGTTGTTATGGCTGGTTCATTGGTCAGTTTAATAAAAGCTGGATGAGTTTCTCGCAAACAAGGAATGTTACAATGTTACTGGTATTGATACATAAAGTAGAGTTGGGAAAGGGTTTTTCACTGTGGGAACGGTAAAGCTATGGACCTGTCTTCCAGTGGATGTTGTTATGCAGGTTCATTGGTTTTAATAAAAGCTGGATGGGTTTCTACAAACACGGAATATTACAAGTTACTGGATTGATACATAAGTAGAGTTGGGAAAGGGTTTTTCACTGTGAGAACGGTAAAGCTATGGAACTGTCTTCCAGTGGACGTTGTTATGGCAGGTTCATTGGTCAGTTTTATAAAAAGCTGGATGAGTTTCTGCAAACAAGGAATGTTACAAGTTACTGGTATTGATACATAAAGTAGAGTTGGGAAAGGGATTGTCACTGTGAGAACGGTAAAGCTATGGAACTATCTTCCTGTGGACGTTGTTATGGCAGGTTCATTGGTCAGTTTAATAAAAAGCTGGATGAGTTTCTGCAAACAAGGAATGTTACAAGTTACTGGTATTGATACATAAAGTAGAGTTGGGAAAGGGTTTGTCACTGTGAGAATGGTAAAGCTATGGAACTGTCTTCCAGTCTACGTCGTTATGGCGGTTCATTGGTCATTTGTTAATAAAAACTGGATGGGTTTCTAAACAAGGAATGTTACAATTACTGGCATTGATACATAAAGTAGAGTTGGGAAGGGGTTTTTCACTGTGAGAACAGTAAAGCATGGAACTCTCTTCCAGTGGACGTTGTTATGGCAGGTTCATTGGTCTTTTAATAAAAGCTGGATGAGTTTCTGCAACAAGGAATGTTACAGTTACTGTATTGATACATAAAGTAGAGTTGGGAAAGGTTTGTCACTGTGAGAACGTAAACTATGGAACTGTCTTCCAGTGGACGTTATTATGGCAGGTTCATTGTCAGTTTAATAAAAACTGGATGGGTTTCTACAAGCAAGGAATGTTACAAGTTACTGGTATTGTACATAAAGTAGAGTTGGGAAAGGTTTTTCACTGTGAGAAGAGTAAAGCTATGGAATTGTCTTCCAGTGGACGTTGTTATGGCAGGTTCATTGGTCAGTTTAATAAAAAGCTGGATGAGTTTCTGCAAACAAGGAATGTTACAAGTTACTGGTATTGATACATAAAGTAGAGTTGGGAAAGGGTTTGTCACTGTGATAACCGTAAAGCTATGGAACTGTCTTCCAGTGGACGTTGTTATGGCAGGTTCATTGGTCAGTTTAATAAAAAGCTGGATGAGCTTCTACAAACAAGGAATGTTACAAGTTACTGGTATTGATACATAAAGTAGAGTTAGGAAAGGGTTTGTCACTGTGAGAACGGTAAAGCATGGAACTGTCTTCCAGTGGACGTTGTTATGGCAGGTTCATTGGTCAGTTAAATAAAAGCTGGATGAGTTTCTGCACAAGGAATGTTACAAGTTACTGGTATTGATACTAAAGTAGAGTTGGGAAAGGGTTTTCACTGTGAGAACGTAAGCTATGGAACTGTCTTCCAGTGGACGTTGTTATGGCAGGTTCATTGGTCGTTTAATAAAAAGCTGGATGAGTTTTCAAAAAGGAATGTTACAAGTTGGTATTGATACATAAAGTAGAGTTGGGAAAGGGTTTGTCACTGTGAGAACGGTAAAGCTATGGAACTCTGTCTTCCAGTGGACGTTGTTATGGCAGGTTCATTGGTCAGTTTAATAAAAAGCTGGATGAGTTCACAAACAAGGAATTTTACAAGTTACGGTATTGATACATAAAGTAGAGTAGTTGGGAAAGGGTTTGTCACTGTGAGAACGGTAAAGCTATGGAACTGTCTTCCAGTGGACGTTGTTATGGCAGTTCATTGGTCATTTTAATAAAAAGCTGGATGGGTTTCTACACAAGATGTTACAATTTACTGGTATTGATACATAAAGTAGAGTTGGGAAGGGGTTTTTCACTGTGAGAACAGTAAAGCTATGGAACTGTCTTCCAGTGGACGTTGTTATGGCAGGTTCATTGGTCAGTTTAATAAAAAGCTGGAGTGTTTTTCTGCAAACAAGGAATGTTAACAGTTACTGGTATTGATACATAAAGTAGATTTGGGAAAGGGTTTGTCACTGTGAGAACGGTAAAGCTATGGAACGGTCTTCCAGTGGACGTTGTTATGGCAGGTTCATGGTCAGTTTAATAAAAACCTGGATGGGTTTCTACAAACAAGGAATGTTACAAGTTACTGGTATTGATACATAAGTAGAGTTGGGAAAGGTTTTTTCGCTATGAAACGTAAAGCTTGGAACTGTCTTCCAGGGACGTTGTTATGGCAGGTTCATTGGTCAGTTTAATAAAAAGCTGGATGAGTTTCTGCAAACAAGGAATGTTACAAGTTCTGGTATTGATACTAAAGTAGAGTTGGGAAAGGGTTTGTCACTGTGAGAACGGTAAAGCTATGGAACTGTCTTCCAGTGGACGTTGTTATGGCAGGTTCATTGGTCAGTTTAATAAAAAGCTGAGATGAGTTTCTGCAAACAGAATATTACAAGTTACTGGTATTGATGCATAAGTAAGTTGGGAAAGGGTTTGTCACTGTGATAACGGTAAAGCTATGAGCTGTCTTCCAGTGGACGTTGTTATGGCAGGTTCTTTGGTCAGTTTAATAAAAAGCTGGATGAGTTTCTACAAACAGAGAATGTTACAAGTTACTGGTATTGATACATAAAGTAGAGTTGGGAAAGGGTTTGTCACTGTGAGAACGGTAAAGCTATGGAACTGTCTTCAGTGGACGTTGTTATGGCAGGTTCATTGGTCAGTTTAATAAAGCTGATGAGTTTCTGCAACAAGGAATACAAGTTACTGGTATTGATACATAAGTAAGTTGGGAAAGGGTTTGTCACTGTGAGAACAGTAAAGCTATGGAACTGTCTTCCAGTGGACGTTGTTATGGCTGGTTCATTGGTCAGTTTATAAAAAGCTGGATGAGTTTCTGCAAACAGGATTGTTACAAGTTACTGGTATTGATACATAAAGTAGATTGGGAAGGGTTTTTCACTGTGGGAACGGTAAAGCTATGGAACTGTCTTCCAGTGGATGTTGTTTGGGCAGGTTCATTGGTCAGTTTAATAAAAGCTGGATGGTTTCTACAAACAGGAATATTACAAGTTACTGGTATTGATACATAAGTAGAGTTGGGAAGGGTTTTTCACTGTGAGAACGGTAAGCTATGGAACTGTCTTCCAGTGGACGTTGTTATGGCAGGTTCATTGGTCATTTAATAAAAAGCTGGATGAGTTTCTGCAACAAGGAATGTTACAAGTTACTGGTATTGATACATAAAGTGAGTTGGGAAAGGGTTGTCACTGTGAAACGGTAAAGCTATGGAACTATCTTCCTGTGGACGTTGTTATGGCAGGTTCATTGGTCAGTTTAATAAAAAGCTGGATGAGTTTCTGCAAACAAGAATGTTACAAGTTCTGGTATTGTACATAAAGTAGAGTTGGGAAAGGGTTTTCACTGTGAGAATGGTAAAGCTATGGAACTGTCTTCCAGTCTACGTCGTTATGGCAGGTTCATTGGTCAGTTTAATAAAAAGCTGGATGGGTTTCTACAAACAAGGAATGTTACAAGTTACTGGCATTGATACATAAGTAGAGTTGGAAGGGGTTTTTCACTGGTGAAACAGTAAAGCTATGGAACTCTCTCCCAGTGGACGTTGTTATGGCAGGTTCATTGGTCAGTTTTAATAAAGCTGGAGGGTTTCTGCAAACAGAATGTTACAAGTTACTGGTATTGTACATAAAGTAGAGTTGGGAAAGGGTTTGTCACTGTGAGAACGGTAAAGCTATGGAACTGTCTTCCAGTGGACGTTATTATGGCAGGTTCATTGGTCAGTTTAATAAAACTGGATGGGTTTCTACAAGCGGAATGTTACAAGTTACTGGTATTGATACATAAAGTAGAGTTGGGAAAGGGTTTTTCACTGTGAGAAGAGTAAGCATGGATTGTCTTCCAGTGGACGTTGTTATGGCAGGTTCATTGGTCAGTTTAATAAAGCTGGATGGTTTCTGCAAACAAGAATGTTACAAGTTACTGGTATTGATACATAAAGTAGAGTTGGGAAGGGTTTGTCACTGTGTAACCGTAAAGCTATGGAACTGTCTCCAGTGGACGTTGTTATGGCAGGTTCATTGGTCAGTTTAATAAAAAGCTGGATGAGCTTCTACAAACAAGGAATTGTTACAAGTTACTGGTATTGATACATAAAGTAGAGTTAGAAAGGGTTTGTCACTGTGGAAACGGTAAAGCTTGGAACTGTCTTCCAGTGGACGTTGTTATGGCAGGTTCATTGGTCAGTTTAATAAAAGCTGGATGAGTTTCTGCAAACAAGGAATGTTACAAGTTACTGGTATTGATACATAAAGTAGAGTTGGGAAAGGGTTTTCACTGTGAGAACGGTAAAGCTATGGAACTGTCTTCCAGTGGACGTTGTTATGGCAGGTTCATTGGTCAGTTTAATAAAAAGCTGGATAGTTTCTACAAACAAGGAATGTTACAGTTACTGGTATTGATACATAAAGTAGAGTGAGTTGGGAAAGGGTTTGTCACTGTGAGAACGGTAAAGCATGGAACTGTTCTCCAGTGGACGTGTTGTTATGGCAGGTTCATTGGTCAGTTTAATAAAAAGCTGGATGAGTTTCTACAAACAGGAAGTTACAAGTTACTGGTATTGATACATAAAGTAGAGTTGGGAAAGGGTTTTCACTGTGAGAACGGTAAAGCTATGGAACTGTCTTCCAGTGGACGTTGTTATGGCAGGTTCATTGGTCAGTTTAATAAAAGCTGGATGAGTTTCTACAAACAGGAATGTTACGAGTTACTCGTATTGATACATAAGTAGAGTGAGTTGGGAAAGGGTTTGTCACTGTGAGAACGGTAAGCTATGGAACTGTCTTCCAGTGGACGTGTTGATGGCAGGTTCATTGGTCAGTTTAATAAAAGCTGGATGAGTTTCTACAAACAAGGAATGTTACAAGTTACTGGTATTGATACATAAGTAGAGTTGGGAAAGGGTTTGTCACTGTGAGAACTTAAGCTATGGAACTGTCTTCCAGTGGACGTTGTTATGGCAGGTTCATTGGTCAGTTTAATAAAAAGCTGGATGAGTTTCTACAAACAAGGATGTTCAAGTTACTGGTATTGATCATAAAGTAGAGTTGATCCAGGGAATTTCCCATTGCCACTTAGAGTCAGGAAGGAATTTTTTCCCCTTAATAAATTTGGTGGGTTTTTTGCCTTCCTCTGGATCAACAGTTAGGCAGAAAATGAGGATATTGCTAGATGGGTTGGACTGGATGGACGTATGTCTTATTCAACCTCAATACTTTACTGTACTATACTTACTGTACTATACTGTATATTACTATCTATACTATGTACTATACTATACTATACTATACTGTACTAACTATACTACTGTACTTACTATCTGTACTATATGTACTGATATCATACTTACTGTACTATCGTACTATCCTAGACTATACTGACTATTATACGTATGTACTATACTTACTACTATAACTGTACTAATACTATCTGTACTATACTATACTATACTGTACTGTACTGTACTATACTATACTATACTGTCTGTACTATACTACTATACTACTTCTATCATACTATACTGTCTATACTATACTATACTACTCTATAACTGTAATATACTATACTATACTCTACAACTATACTGTACTGTACTATACTATACTATACTGTCTATACTGTACTATACTATACTCTACATACATACTGTACTATATGTAATATACTATACTATACTATACTGATACTTACTATACTGTACTATACTGTACTATCTATACTGTACTATACTGTATACTATACTGTACTGTACTGTACTATCTATACTGTACTATACTACTATACTGTTCTACATACTATACTGTACTTACTGTACTATACTATACTGTACATACTTGTACTGTACTATACTACTACTATACTGTACTGTACTGTACTATACTATACTATACTGTACTATACTGTACTATACTATACTCTACTATACAATACTGTACTATACTGTAATATACTATACTATACTATACTCTACTATACTATACTGTACTATACTATACTGTACTGTACTATACTGTACTATACTGTACTATACTATACTATACTGTACTATACTGTACTGTACTGTACTATACTATACTATACTGTACTATACTGTACTATACTATACTCTACTATACTATACTGTAATATACTGTACTATACTATACTGTACTGTACTATACTGTACTATACTATACTGTACTATACTGTACTGTACTATACTGTACTATACTATACTATACTATACTGTACTATACTGTACTATACTGTACTATACTATACTGTACTGTACTATACTGTACTATCTACTGTACATACTGTACTGAACTATATTGTACTATACTATACTATACTGTACTGTACTATACTATCCTGTACTATACTATACTGCATATACTATACTATACTATACTATACTGTACTATACTGTACTATACTATACTGTACTGTACTGTACTATACTGTACTATACTATACTGTACTATACTGTACTGAACTATATTGTACTATACTATACTATACTATACTGTACTGTACTATACTGTACTATACATATGTAGAGAAGAAATGCTGTGCACACCAGTCTTTATTCGCAGTAGGTGTTTATTACATCAGTATAACACCATGTAACGTTTGGGCGAAATTGCTTCCGCCTTCATCAGACACATACAAAAGTTAAAATGATCAATTCGACCTTAAATAGAATAGAGACACTATTGCCAGACACTATTGCCAGCCACTAGATGGCAATAGTGTCTCTATTCTATTTAAGGTCGAATTGATCATTTTAACTTTTGTATGTGTCTGATGAAGGCGGAAGCATTTCGCGAAACGTTACATGTGTTATACTGATGTAATAACCCCTACTGCGATAAAGACTGGTGTGCACAGCATTTCTTCTCTACATATGTGAGTTTGCCACTACGCTGGAGCACCCAGCATTGAAATGTGTTATATTGGGAGTGTGCAGGATCCTTTCCTTGCTTGGTATACTGTACTATACTGTACTATACTATACTGTACTATAGTATACTGTACTATACTGTACTATACTGTACTATACTGTACTATACTACTATAACTATACTATACTGTACTATAGTAATACTTACTATACTATACTATATCACTGTACTATACTATACTGTACTACTATACTATACTGTACTATACTATACTGTACTATACTTACTGTACTGTCTATACTATACTGTACTATACATACTATACTATAACTGTACTATACATACTATACTGTCTGTACTATACTGTCTCTACATATACTGTACTGTAACTGTACTAATACTGTACTGTACTATACTATACTATACTTACTATACTATACTATACTATACTGTACATACTGTACTGTACTGTACTATACTACTACTACTGTACTGTACTATACTATACTGTACTATACTGTACTATACTGACTATACTGTACTATAGTATACTGTACTATACTGTACTATACTATACTATACTATACTGTACTGCCCTATACTATACTATACTGTACTTACTATAATGTAACTATTACTATAACTTATACTATACTATACTGTACTATACTATACTATACTATACTACTATACTGTACTACTATACTATACTATAACTATACTGACTGTACTGTACTATACATATACTGTACTATCCTATAGACTGTAACTAATACTATACTGTACTATACTGTACTATACTGTACTATACTATACTTATACTGCACTATCTAGACTTACTGTATATATATATACTATACTATACTGTACTGTAACTATACTATACTGTACTATACTGTACTATAACTGTACTATACTGTACTGTACTCTATACTGTGTACTGTACTATACTATACTGTACTATACTCATACTATACTATAAACTGTACTATACGTCAGTACTGTACTGATACTATACTATCTGTACTATACTTACTATCTCTATACTGTACATATATTGCTGTCCTGTACTATACTGTTACTGATACTCTACTATAACTATACTGTACTATACCTATACTATACTAGTACCTATACTATACCTGTAATAGTCCTAACTATACTAATACTACGAGAAAATAACTACTGTACTATACTGTACTATACTATACTATACGTACTATTCTGTACTATACTGAATACTATACTATACTGTACTGTACTATCTACTACTATACTGTACTATACTGTACTATACTGTACATACTATACTGTACTGTACTATACTATAGTTATCTGTACTATACTGTACTATACTATATACATATATATACTGTACTATAGTACGACTGTACTTACTGTACTATACTATACTATACTGCACTGTACTATACTGTACTGTACTGTACTATACTATACTATAACTGTACTAATCTGTACTATACTATACTATACTGTACTATACTGTACTTACTAGATTGACTATACTATACTATACTATACTGACTGTACATCTGTACTATACTATACTATAACTATATATACTACTGTATACTATGTATACTGTACTATACTGTACTAATACTCTACTATAACTTAATATAACTGTACTGTACTATACTATATTACTATCATACTATACTATACTGTACTGAACTATCTGTACTATACTATAACTGTACTGTATATACTGTACTATACTATACTTACTATACTGTACTATAGTTACTGTACCTATATCTGTACTATCTACTGTACCTATACTGTACTATACTATACTGTACTGTACTATACTGTACTATACTATACTATAACTGTACTTCTATACTGTATACTTATACGTACTGTACTGTACTATACTATACTGTACTGTAACTATACTGTACTATACTATCTGTACTATACTGTACTGAACTATATTGTACTATCCTATACTATACTTGTACTGTACTATACTGTACTATACTATACTATACTATACTGTACTGTATACTGTCACTATACTGACTAACTTATTGTACTGACTATACTATAACTATACTGTACTGTATAACTATACTGTTACATACTATACTATACTATACTGAACTATACTTCCTGTACTATACATATAGTATATACTGTACTATATATACTGTACTATACTGTACTGACTATATTGTAAGACTATATACTGATACTATACTGACTGTACTATACTGTACTATACTATACTGTACTGTACTATACTCTACGGTACTATACTATACTATACTATACTGTACTATATACTATACTGTACTTACTAACTTACTGTACTTACTGTCTATACTAATAATTTACTATACTATACTATACTACACTGTACTGTACTTACTATACTATACTCTACTATACTTACTGTTCATACTATCTACTGTACTATACTATATACTGTACTTAACTATACTATACTATAGGTACTATACTATACTGTACTCTATACTGTACTATACTATACTATACTGTACTATACTGTACTGTACTATACTGTACTATATTGTACTATCAAAAAACTATACTATACTGTACTATACTATACTCATACTGTACTATACTGTACTGTAACTATACTGTACTATACTATACTATACTGTACTTACTATACTATACTACTATACTGTACTGTACTTATTGTACTATACTATACGGTACTATACTGTACTGTACATATTGTACTATACTGTACTATCTGTACTATACTGTACTGTACTATATATGTACTATACTATACTGTACTATACTATACTGTACTGTACTGTACTATACTATACTTGTAACTGTACTTACTATACTGTACTTACTATACTATAAACTGTACTGTACTAATAACTGTACTATACTCTATACTGTACTATACTGTACTCTATACTGTACTATACTATACTATACTACTGTTACTATAAACTGTAACTTACTATCTGACTAATACTTATACTGTACTGTACTATACTAATACTGTACTTTACTATACTGTACTATACTGTACTGTACTATAACTATATACTATACTGTCACTATACTGTACTATACTATACTATACTGTACTATATTTACTGTACTATACTGTACTCTACTATACTGTACTGTACTATACTGTACTAGTACTATACTGTACTATACTATATCTGTAACTATACTATACTTTTGATACTGTACTTGTACTATAATACTACTATACTACTATACTGTACTTACTACTGTACTGTACTGTACATACTTACTATCTATACTATACTGTCTATACTGTACTTACTGTACTATACTATACATACTGTACTATACTGTACTGACAATCCTTACTATACTAACTGTACTATACTGACTATATTGACTATACTATAACTATACTGTACTATACTATACTATACTGTACTATACTGTACTGTACCTATACACTGTCCTATACTGTACTGTACTACTATACTGTACTATAACTGTACTGTACTATACTATACTATACTGTACTATACTGTACTGTACTATACATTGTACTTATACTGTACTATACTGTACTAGTACTATACTTGTACTATCTGTACTATACTGTACTATATTGTACTATACTGATACTATACTGTACTATACTGTACTGACTATATTGTACTATACTATACTGTACTATACGTACTATACTATAACGTACTGTACTATACTATACTGTACTGTACTATACTATACTGTACTATACTAATACTTTACTATATGTACTATACTATACTATACTGTACTATACTGTACTGTACATAATACCGTACATACTATACTGTACTGTACTATATACGTGTACTATACAAGTACTGTACTATACTATACTATACTGTACTATACTGTACTGTACTATACTGTACTATACTAGCTGTACTAATACTATACTATACTGTATGTACTATACTGTACTATCTATACTATACTGTACTATACTACACTGTACGTACTGTACTATACTATACTATACTGTACTGTATATCTGTCTATACTATACTATACTGTACTGTTAATGTACTATATCTATATAATACTACGATACTAACTTACTATACGAACTATACTGTACTGTACTATAACTGTACTATACTACCTATACTATAATATCTACACTATTACTATTACTGTACGATACTATACTATACTAGTAATTTTTAGTACAGGTACTATACTGTACTATACTATATATACTACTGTCTACTACACTGTCCTTATGTACTCTACTAACATAAGAATCTGTACTAATATACTGTACTATACTATACTATACTATACTGTACTGTACTATATTGTACTATACTATACTATACTATACTACTGGCGCACACCGCAAAGAAAACACACACCATGTCTTCAAATCAAACAGATGAACACACCTTCAATAATTTGAACATATCCAGGACTCCCTGACGCGTTTCGAGCTTGCTGTTCTTAGTCATAGTGGTCAGTGAGTCCGGGATATGTTCAAGTTATTCAAGTAAAGTTGTGTTCACCTGTTTGATTTGAAGGCTTGGTGTGCGTTTTCTTTCTGGTGTGTGCCAGTGTTTTGCTTTGTGGGATGTTTGCGTATTAAATTGTGTTGGTGACGGGTCTGGGGTGGCTGAACCTGCACCATTGATTAGAAACAGTGGGCTGGTGAATTTCTTATTGTACTATATATGTTCAAGTGGGAGCTGGTATATTTATATACTAACAGGTAACAAAAGATGGAGGTGCACTCTATCCTAACCAGTGGGTGCAGACACCTTGGTTAGACCTCCCTCAGGAACCAGCAAGTCCAATGAATAAAACAACTGAGGGTCGCACTCCAAAAAAGAACTCAGTTTATTGTGAACCACACATCACACGTAACACAACGTTTCGGGGGGGTTATGTGCCAGAAGAAGGGGGCACATAAAACCCAACAAAAACTTTGTGTTACGTGTGATGTGTGGTTCACAATAAACTGAATACTTTTTTGGAGTATATATTTATATACTCCATCCTAACCTTGATGGACAAAGACAAGATATTGTCTTGTATAAAGAGAGGAATAGATTCAAGAGAAAAAATATTATTCTCCCTCTTTACAAGGCACTGGTAAGGCCACATTTGGAATATGCAGTGCAGTTTTGGGATCTCATATACAAAAGGGACATCTTGGAAATTGAGGCAGTTCAGAGAAGGGCAACTAAATTAATAAGGGGAATGGAGGGGCTTGAATATGCAGGCAGATTAGACAAGTTAGGGCTGTTTACATTGGAGAACGTTTGCGTGGGGACATGATAACCTTATACAAATATATTAATGGGCAATAAAATAAACTCTCTGGTGCATTGTTCACTAATAGGTCATATCAGAGGACACGTGGACATCCTTTAAGGTTGGAAGAAAAGAAGTTTCATCTTCAGGTAAAATAAAGTTGTTCTGTAGTGTAGGGCACTCTAGCCCACCCCCAACCACCATGTTCCTTTTGTTAAAAAAGCAGCAGAAATATACTTACATTGGTTCATTCCCCGGCGCTCTGCATTGCCGGCAGCCACGTCTGTGGGCCGAGATCAGATCGCCCATAACCCAATTATTTACACCCTTAAGAATAAGGATATGAAAGAGGCTCTTGAAAAATCATAGTACGCCAATAATTCCTTGTACAATACAATATAGGTCATGTAGATCTTTCTGTTAATATAAAATTAATTAAGGCAATTATAAATATATATGTAAATTAAGGAGATCCAAAAGTAGAAATTAAAGTAAATGTTATAGGACATTATACCCTTTCCCCACCAATAAATCAAGGTGAGGATCTAAATTGCTTGGTCCTCATTCTTGGGTTTACCAAACCTTTCCTTGCACTTCTGCTTGCAAGTTACAATAGCTGGTTTCCTTCCAGCTTGTGCCCACAACATGGCCAATCGGAACATGGCCAAACTTGCATTTGATTGGCCAATGCTGGAGCCGGGCGGTGGCACTTGGGAAGAGACCATCCTAACTTGCAAGCAAAAGTGCCAGAGTTATTAGGTAAACCCCAGGGTGTGGAGTGGGCCAAGGAGTTTTGGTCCTCACCATGGATACTTTTTTGGAGGGGGTTAGAACTGTAATTGTCCTTCAAAATGTATCTCCACCCCCAAAAGCAAAAATCAGTAAAAAGCATTGAATCCTCCCAAACCTAGACCTCGCTAGGTTCAACATTCCCAAATCGGCCCCTAAAGGTACTTACCAACCTTGGTTCCCTTGTTCGCAACCCCTTTTGCTGCTCTTCCGCAACCCCTTTTGCTGCTCTTCCGCAACCAACCAACCATCCAGCACCCAAACCACCACACCCACCCAACACAACCCAACCCTTTTGCTGCTCTTTCCGCAACCCCTTTTGCTGCTCTTCCGCAACCCTTTGCTGCTCTTCCGCAACCCCTTTTGCTGCTCTTCCGCAACCCCTTTTGCTGCGCTTCCGCAACCCCTTTTGCTGCTCTTCCGCAACCCCTTTTGCTACTCTTCACCTTGGCTTCCGGGCCCCCCTGTAAGTGATGTAGTGAATGGGCGATTGTTCGGAACATTAAAGGAACATTGGTAGGTACTGTAAGATGTAGTGTGTGAGCACCTTTAGAGATGGGAGATTATTTTTCAAACTTTATCTCAATAAAATTGTTACTCATTAAAATTCCAATAATATTTTGGCTTTTTATTTCCATGACTTGTTTGCTATAATTACATAGGATCATATTTCCCTACGGTTTGGTAATATTTCACCGGAGATCCCTTTAGATTTCCTAATAGATCTAAGAGCGTCTGTTACTGGTAATATAAGGAGATCAGTGCAATTCATTCAGTGTTTGAACCCATTCTCTTGACTGGTAAGACTCTCAATAATGGTTTCCTGGGACATTATTTTGGGGCATTATCTCTAAAGTGTTAGTTTTGTTTTAATTACAAGTCCAAAAAACACAGGGTTATTCAATAAAAGTTCTTATCGTTAAAAATGGTGCTACTTTTGCCCCAACCAATCAGATCTTATTTAACATTTGAAAGCTAACATCTGATTGGTTGGGGCACAATTAGCACCATTTTTAACGATAAGAACTTTTATTGAATAACCCTGATAAACTTTTATCTTTATTATTATTTTTTTTCATTCTACATCTCTGTTTATATAATGCACGCTGATTGTGAGAACCTCTTCAGATAATTAACATTTAAGGTAAATTTGGTATAAGAGATTAAAGGGAAAGTTCAGTGGAAAATATCATTATTTTAAAAAATTCTTAGTAATTTCTTATTAATTAATTCTATAATTATAGGATATATTCTGCACACCTAGTTATACTTACATATTCTCTTCTATTTTGAAAAACCATTTGAATTTATACCCCTTGCTATTTCCTGCTTGTTGACATTACTGAGCTGACATTTCAGGTTCTGTAACAGTCCTTCTTCTTCCCAGAATGCACTCTAACGCGGAATGTTCCTAACAGTAATTTTTTACTGATTGGGTGGGTCAAACATGCTCAGATCTCTACTGAGCAATAGAAATGTAATGTGGGTTCGAATAGAATCTGAGGGTTTCGAAGTCCCAAAGAAACTTTCGGAACTCCCGAATTTCACGGAACCCGGAAATTTTTTTTTCTAATTTTTGATTTTTATCAAAGTAGACGATCATCGAAAATCAAAAATCCAAAGTAGATGATCATCGAAAATCAAAAGAAGACGATTTTCCAAATTTGAAACTCGAACTTTCAAACTTTCCAAAAAATTTCGAAAATTCAAAAACTGTATGAAACTCAACAGTTTCGAACATCTCTACTGAGCAACTGAATCAACTCAGGCACTGGGTCAAGGGCAAGACCATAACAGAAGTCAGTATTTCGGAAGAATTTATTTATACACTGACAAAATGTTAAATGGGCAGGTTATAGTCATTAGGATGGAAGAATACTGCTCTTTTTAATTAAAAGTATAAGTATTTGCACTGAACATCTCCTTTAAAAGTGACACTTTTTCTTAATAGGACAGTGTGAGCTAGAGGAACCTATCAGCAGGGTCTGGAGAATGGAGGATCCCCAATCAACTATGGAAGGCTTGTTACATCGCTGACAAGAAAAGTTCATGCATATTACAAATGGTCGTATACACCGTGATAACTTCAGATTATGTTCTTTTTTATCCTCTTACCTTATCTGAAATAATTTTTTTCAGCTATGGTTTACCCAACACCCAACACCAGAGGCTTCTGCTATAGTGAGTTGTAATCTTGTGACTCTCCGTAAAACACTTTACCGATGTCTTTACTCTTCTTTATACCCATGTCATTAATTTCTAATAGATTCCTGGAATTATCACTAGTGTAGAGTTTATTAATAACAGCATTAGTCTAATGAGTAATTTGTCTATTCTTCAGCCCATGTATAAGAACCAGACATGGATCACTGAGATTTCTCTCTTGGGATTCCAGAATCTCCATAACTTCAGGATTCCGCTCTTCACCCTGTTCCTTTTGATGTACATTCTGACAGTCTGGGAAAATGTCCTCATCATAGTGCTGGTCTCAACCAATCAGAAACTCCAGACCCCCATGTACTTCTTCCTCCAGCAACTGTCCTTATCCGACCTTCTGGAAACTGGGAATATTGTTCCCATCATGCTCCAAACAGTAATCAATAAAGAAGTTACAATGTCCCTAGTTGGATGTATTACTCAGTTTTATTTTTTTGGTAGCCTTGAAACATTCCAGTGTTTACTTCTAACAATAATGTCCTATGACAGGTATCTGGCCATCTGTAACCCTCTACGTTACACCTCTATCATGAACCATAGAGTTTGTGTTACATTCATTGTCATATCATGGCTGATTGGATTTGGCATTGTATTGAGTCCTGTAATTACCATAGGAAACCTTAAGTTCTGTGAGCAAACTTCTGTTGACCATTTCTTCTGCGATCTTTTTCCTCTGCTGGAGATTTCTTGTTCAGAGACCTCCATAGTGAAAATTCAAGTGGTCTTAGAGACTGCCCCTTTAACTTGTGTCCCACTAATGCTCATCACAGTATCGTACGTCTGTATTGTAAAGGAAATACTAAAGATTGGCTCTAGTTCTGGGAGACAGAAAGCCTTCTCCACCTGCAGCTCCCACCTGGCTGTGGTGTCCATATTTTATGGGACTTTAATTTCAATGTATGTGATTCCTACAAGAAAACAATCAGTGGCCTTTACCAAAGTTCTTTCTCTGATGTACACGGTATTTATTCCATTGGCTAACCCAGTTATTTACAGCTTGAGAAATAAAGATATAAAAAGAGCTCTTAGCAAGCTACTAATAAATTGAGTTACCTTCTCTATTCAAACATAAGTTTATAAGATTAGAAAATACTAAAATTGAAATAAAGTTTTTACACTACTAAACATAACATTGTTTTCTTATCCACTAAAGATCCACACTAAATGTGGCGATAGACAAGTTAAATTCATCGATGGGCACCATAGATGGAGCAATAATCGTCGTATACCGAGTATTGGAGAATCGTATCAGTTTGTCTATGGCCACTAATACCAGTAATTCTCAATATTATATAATATTCCCTGTACCAACCAGAACTACAGTATATGTATTAGTACCAGTTATTCTCAATATTATATAGTATTCCTGTACCAAGCAGAACTACAGTATATGTATTAATACCGGTAATTCTCAATATTATATAATATCCCTGTACCAACCAGAACTACAGTATATGTATTAATACTAGTAATTCACAATATTATATAGTATCCCTGTACCAACCAGAACTACAGTATATGTATTAGTACCAGTAATTCTCAATATTATATAGTATTCCTGTACCAAGCAGAACTACAGTATATGTATTAATACCGGTAATTCTCAATATTATATAGTATCCCTGTACCAACCAGAACTACAGTATATGTATTAATACTAGTAATTCACAATATTATATAGTATCCCTGTACCAACCAGAACTACAGTATATGTATTAGTACCAGTAATTCTCAATATTATATAGTATTCCTGTACCAACCAGAACTACAGTATATGTATTAATACCGGTAATTCTCAATATTATATAGTATCCCTGTACCAACCAGAACTACAGTATATGTATTAATGCCAGTAATTCTCAATATTATATAGTATCCCTGTACCACCCAGAACTACAGTATATGTATTAATACCAGTAATTGTCAATACTATATAGTATCCCTGTACCAACCAGAACTACAGTATATGTATTAATACCAGTAATTTTCAATATTATATAGTATCTCTGTACCAACCAGAACTACAGTATATGTATTAATACCAGCAATTTGCAATATTATATAGTATGCCTATACCAACCATAACTACAGTATATGTATTAATACCAGTAATTTTCCATATTATATAGTATCACTGTACCAACCAGAACTACGGTATATGTATTAATACCAGTAATTCTCCATATTATATAGTATCCCAGTACCAACCAGAACTACAGTATATGTATTAATACCAGTAATTCTCAATATTATATAGTATTACAGTACCAACCAGAACTACAGTATATGTATTAATACCAGTAATTCTCAATATTATATAGTATCCCTCTACCAACCAGAACTACAGTATATGTATTACTACCAGTAATTCTCAATATTATATAGTATCCCCGTACCAACCAGAACTACAGCATATGTATTAATACCAGTAATTCTCAATATTATATACTATCCCTGTACCAACCAGAACTACAGTATATGTATTAATACCAGTAATTCTCAATATTATATAGTATTACTGTACCAACCTAAACTACTGTATATGTATGTATTAGTTCCATCATGAACTAGAGTGTGTGTACCATTAATGTTCATGTTAAGGTTAGATTTGGTATTGAATAGATTGAATAGCTTCTGTGATCCACGTCCATTACACGTCTTTTGTTATATAGGATCACTGGCCTTACCCAAAATAAAACCGCCATAGTGGATGCGCCTGTAGCTAAACGCACTAGATGATCCGCTAGCTCTCTGCCATCCAATGAACAGACGTATAGAGGCAGATCTAAAGTGATTAAATATTGAAGCAGGTGCAGGATGTATGACAGCAGTGCTTTTAAAATGAATATCAAAGTCTTGCAAGGTGGACAGATAAGCTTGATGGGGGAGCAAGTAGGGTATCTATGATTTGTACCTAAATTTCAGTTAGCAACTGATTTTGCCCTGGAGTTGTCTGCAAATGTAATCAAGCTTTCCGCCAGATGGCTCTCTCTGTGGCATCAAGGGTGAGTGTTATGGCTTAGGTCATGGTATGCAGAAAACCTTGTGTAAACTTCCGTTCAAAGGGGAAAGACTTTTTGCCAAAGATAGGGACATCACATCAAAATCAGGAGGAACCTTGGAACCAGTGCCATGGAATGAAAGAAAGTCTTGAGACTGAGAAACGAAGGAGATAAAATACTCCCAATACTCCCAATAGTAGAAATAAAACTAACGCATACCGACCAAGAAAATAATTTAATACAAGGCAGCTTGGAGAAGTGGCCTGGCCAATGCAGTATTTTCATGGATTCAAGGCCACCTCTGCCAGATTTGTAAAGCAAAATAAATAACAATGAGATGAGTTCTACCCAGTGGGTCAATTCAATGGGTGCAAGACTTCTACTATTAAGAGTATAGGTAGGGTCAATTCAGTGGGTGCAAGGCTTCTACTATTAAGAGTATAGGTAGGGTCAATTCAGTGGGTGCAAGACTTCTATTATTAAGAGTGTAGGTAGGGTCAATTCAGTAGGTGCAAGACTTCTACAATTAAGAGTATAGGTAGGGTCAATTCAGTGGGTGCAAGGCTTCTACTATTAAGAGTATTGGTAGGGTCAATTCAGTGGGTGCAAGACTTCTACTATTAAGAGTATAGGCAGGGTCAATTCAGTGGGTGCAAGACTTCTACTATTAAGAGTATTGGTAGGGTCAATTCAATGGGTGCAAGACTTCTACTATTAAGAGTATAGGTAGGGTTAATTCAGTGGGTGCAAGACTTCTACTATTAAGAGTATAGGTAGGGCCAATTCAATGGGTGCAAGACTTCTACTATTAAGAGTATTGGTAGTGTCAATTCAATGGGTGCAAGGCTTCTACTATTAAGAGTATTGGTAGGGTCAATTCAGTGGGTGCAAGACTTCTATTAAGAGTATAGGTAGGGTCAATTCAGTGAGTGCACGACTTCTACTATTAAGAGTATAGGTAGGGTCAATTCAGTGGGTGCAAGACTTCTACTATTAAGAGTATATGTAGGGTCAATTCAGGTCCAGAAGGTTGTAACCAGAGACTATCAACTAGAATATTTACAGACACCAAGAAAAGATTTTAAATGTGTGAAAAAAACAGAATTATTTCCAGGATCTGCTCCTAAAGAAGGCTGTTATAGAGGTTCCCAAGGGGATTTAGTAAAGTACTTTTTATTCTCCTTTATTTTTAGCAACCAAGGCAAATGTAGAATTTTGACCCATCTTGGATCTAAGGAAGCTGAGCACATTCATCAAAATGCAATAGGTTTACGATGGAGACCCTTCAAAGAATGCATCTAGCAATCTCACCAGGGGATTATCTATTTCAATAGATTTGAAGGATATCTTCATGTACATATAGCATCAGAAATACCCGAGATTCCCACTACTGGTGCCTCCCATTTGGCCTAGCGACATCCCCCAGAACTGTTACAAATGTCCTTATTGTTTTCATTCCCAAATTAAGAGATATGAACATAGACATTTACACATACCTGGAGGATCTTTTAATCGTGGCCAGGTCCAGCAGAGATCAGTCCTTAAGCCTGCTGATGGCATATGGATGGATTGTCAATTACAAGAGTCAGCTTGTACCATCACAATCCCTAGTTAAATTGGGGGCCATGATAGACATCAACCTGGACATGGTCTACCTTTCACCAAAGAGGATAGATAAAACAACGCAACAAGCTCAGATGCTCAAGCTTACAGAAGTATCAGCAAAGGGAATTATGCAATTCTTGGGGGCTCTGCCGTGCACAATAGGCTTAGTAAAATGGACGGCTTGGAAGATGAGACCAATCAACATCATTTCCTTGTACAACATGAACTGGTCACAAAGAATCTCTCCCTCATCTTCTAGAGCTTTATACAGATGCTTTAGCAGTTGGCTGGGGGGCATATTCTACATCACACTGCTCAATGGAAGTGGGTGGGGAATAACACTCTTCACCCATCGAGTATAATAGAGCATCAAGCAGTGTTAAGAGCCCTTCAATGGATAATAACACAAGCATCTCTTTGCATTTGAATGGACAGCAATTTACTACCTGCTGGTTGGGGGGTTATTGGTGGATGTTACATTTCCTACTCAGTCAAGTCAAGATCTGACACCCGAACCCCAGTACCCTGGATTTAGCAGCCTGGAGATTGAGAGGAGAATACCAGCTAAATAGGGTTTCTCATTCAAAGTGATTTCTACCCTGTTGTCAGCAAGTAAGGTACTTTAACAAGATACGCCAGGATTTGGAAAACCTTTCAATCGTGGGCAACGAGTTAAAAGTTTAGATCTTGAGAGAGAAACAATTTCAAGGGCCCTGTATTACCCATGTGTGCTGTACTAAAAACAGGCAAACCAAAATCCTGTACACAACTAAGGACAGTGGTTAGCCAAGAAAAGTTGCTGAGTGCGATGGTACACCAAGGTCAGTGGTTGTAGATAGCAAGAAATAATATAGACCATGCACTGTGTACCCATGTATGATGCAATAAAAATACATGGGCTTGCAAAACTGATGTGCATGGTCTATATTATTCCTTGTGCTAAAAATAAGGGTTAAACTCAAGCTAACCAATATTGAATAGGTTAGCGCAAGTTTAACTTCATCATTGCACTGGCTGCACCAGTTTCACAAAAGACCCCCATGCAACCGGATTTACACCACTTTTAAATGGCTGGTAAAGTGGCGCTGGGGTAAAATCCCTTTTGGGATTTACCACCAGGTGCAAATCCAGTATTAAATACCGGAAGCCACATATAAGCTTGTGAACCACATTGGATAAGTAGACTACATATCACCCAATCCTTATAGTCCCTTATTACACCTTAATTTCAGAACAGGCCTCAGTAGGCGTGGCTGCCACAGTGAGGATACACCCCCCCGCTGACCGGAAAACCAAGTGGTTAGTCTTACCCCTCCCACGCAAAAGACCGGACGGTCTTCTGGAAGAAAATATTAGTAAGGATTAAAGACCCTTACCCAGTGGATCTAAGAGATACATCTAATCCACTATACTCAGGAATAATTACATCCCCTTCTTAATATATGGTTGTTTTGCTACAAAAAGGCTTTATAATATAAAAGTTCGATGGTTTAGTATTACACTGTTGATTCTATATATTTCTTACTTTCATAATAATATCCCTACTGTTAATGAAACTCTTTTACAGGCATCATACCCGGTCCGTCGGTCCTCCTCTCCCGGACGAAATCTGAATAATATTCTACCGGAACCGGCTCGAGCATGTCTGCTATATTGAAACCTATTATGGCCTCTTCCTTACACGTAATCTCACACAACACTAAGGGACTCAACTCACCAACAAAGAGAAAAATGGCACTACAATTTTACAACACTACACAAGTAGATATTCTCATGCTACAAGGGTAGAGAATCCAAATACTGGGGGAGGAGATATAACCTTTGTTACGCTTCTTTAGCCACATCAGGAAAAGGTTGGGGTAGTTATCTTAATCCACAAAAACTTGGCATTTTCTGAGACCTCGTGTTACAAAGACCCATACATTATCCTTAACGGGTTGATCCATAATTCCAAAATCACTCTGATCAATGTATATGCCCCCAACACTGCTCACAAAACTTTCTTTCAGGAGCCCAAAAACAAAATTTTTATGTCACATTAAATCCAACAATAGATAGATCTAAAACTGCCACATCTCTATCTAGTTCCCCCTTGCCAAAATAATTAGCACAACTGCTTAATACTTGCAATTTATTGGGTACCTGGAGGTTGGTTAATCCTTCTAATAGAGAGTACACATTTTATTCACCTGTCCACAAGATATTTACGAGATTAGATTATCTTTTTGTCTCCCCTCAATTGATTTCCAACATACAAGACCCTCAAATCGCAGAAATCACGTGGTCAGACCACACACATATAACTCTCACTATACAAAATATTGTTACATCTAAACCCCGCCCTTTATGGAGACTGAACGAAACGATCCTGTCAAACAAAGAGAACCTAGACACACTGACAAAAAACCTTAATAATTATTTCTAAGAAAACACAACAGCCGAACTGGAATATGGTACAATTTGGGCAGCTTATAAGACAGTAATGAGGGGTTATTTAATTCAAATTGCGGCGATAAGAGTCAAGGAAAAGTCATTAGCCAAAATCTTCAACGAAACAATAGAGACCTAACTCACACAGGAACGCAAAGAACTTACAGGGAGATTCAATAAAAGTTCTTATCGTTTAAAATGGTGCCAATTTTGCCCCAACCAATCAGACGTTAGCTTTCAAATGTTAAATAAGATCTGATTGGTTGGGGCAAAATTAGCATCATTTTAAACGATAAGACCTTTTATTGAATTACCCTTTTAGTTTACTACTAACAAACAGAGCAGAAAAAGCATTACGTTTCACAGCCCACAAATTTTACTAAAGGAGCAACAAACCAGACACAATAATGGCTAACCAGTTAAACCAAAGGATGACACAAAACCGATTCCTACCACTAAGGGATCAAAAAGGCCATCTCCAATACGACCCAACATATATCACCAATAAATCTGCACAATATTATCAGAATCTACACAACAACTAACAAGGATTCAGCCACTTCCAAAGCCTTAGATCAATTTTTAAAAGCCATTCACTTACCCACCCTAACAGACTCACAAGCTAATTTCCTTCAAGGTGAATTAACAGGCAGACATGTACTGCCATGTACAATGCTGTATTGACACCTTACCCTGGGTCGTTCCTATAACACCTCTTAGCCAGTATCCAATCACGCCCTTAACACCTGGCTGTGATATGCTAATTGGGATTTTCCAGGGTACATAATTGCCACAGATTCTTGTACAAGTCATTCTGAATTGAGAGATCCAGTCGGATGACTAGCGAAACGTCTTCAAGAACTAAACTTCAAGTCCAGTTGATCTAATTGAATACAACAGATATTTTATATGCAATGGGGGTGGAGGTTTGGGGGGTTACATTGTATTGGCATCTCTGGGGTTTTATTTATAAATAGGGGGGGTATTGAAGTGGTGCCCATGGACTGTACCATAGCCCCCATGTCATTGGGTAAAATCCACCAAAATGTGGATATATGGAGACATAGGGAAATTAATCCATTAATAATTCAGAATATTGATGTACTTACAACCAATGTCCACCAGATGGTGCCATTGTGTCAAACTCTCACTACACAACTACATGGCTGACTGGAGAAGAAGAATTAAGAAAAACCCTAGGCTTTACTTACTGCAGGTGTCCATGTCGCATGTGCATTGTATATTCTCGCTTCAACGCCAACAAATAATCTAATCAGCCAAAAAATCTGCTGGTCTAATTATTAGACTGCTATCATCCCTAAGAGATTTCAAATCTGTCCTTTGCTAATTTGCTAATCGTAGGGGACCTAATCTTCGAAATCTACTAGCACCGTCCAGTATACCCAGAGAAACCCCTCCACAAACCCACTGGCTACCCAAGAAAAAAACAGGGTGCTATAGCTGTATGGGATGCCTCACATGCAGATATATACTAAAGGGGACAGATTTTCCTCACCCGCATAAGGGGCAAAGTAACTATGCCATATACATAATTACCTGCCCATGTGGCTTATATTATGTGGGTAAGACTATCACGAGTATAAGGGATAGAATGGCCAACCACCGACAAGCCATCAGGACGGCACTTATCAAAAATACAGATAAGGGACTTGAGAAGCCCCCCCCACAATATGAACAATCGGTGGCGAAACATTTTAAAGAGGCTAAACACACGCTGGCCAACCTCAAATGGATGGCTATTGACCATGTAATACAAAAAGAGGGGGTGGACAGGGAAAGGGCCCTATTGCAACAGGAAATCCGCTGGATAAAAAGCCTCAACACTCTGCCCCCTAAGGGATTAAATGAAATGTGCTCTCTAACATGTTTTTTTATAACACTCCTATATTTACCGAACTCTCTCTATATGTACATTTTGCACTGTAGAATAGTGGTGATTGACCCTGTTGGTTGCTTATGCCACTTATGTAGATTTATTAAGCTCCAGCGTACCTAGTACATATATCCTCCATACAGTTCATATAGAGACCCTATAAGGTTTTCCTCCCTGAGATTGTGATTTTAAGTAATTTTGTTATCTATTTATGTTTAATCTATTACATGAGATTTTATAGGTCAGTATATGATAGCACTATAGTCACTTTACCTATTGTTGCACATAGTTATGTAGCACTTTATAGCATGTATATTCATATTTATTCATATTTGGTTTACAACATTTTATTATATAGATTGATACCTAGCGACTACTTCACATAGAGCTTCTTGCTGCACTTCGTTATTTATATTATGCATTTTACAGCATTGGCACTTTGGATATCCCTTTGAACCCCCGTGCCTCCTCAAGAGAACTTCTAGCCCCCTGGACTTTTGTTCATCACAGGGACTGTATTTAGGACCGGCCAGCTGATCGGACCCTATGCTCCGCCCCTTTCAACCAGGAGGGGATGACGACGTGGAGGGAGGAGGGTCGAGGGAAGGAAAGCAACGTCACACAGGGGCGGGTAGTTTGAATTGTGTTTTGGTATTTCTTGCACATTGTAAGCACGGGCAGATTGTCTTGAGAACGGTCCGGGGTAGGACCAAAACGCGTTGATAGCCACAAATAAATGGATTTCTGTTATAAACCCTAGGAGTACTCCATCTCTCTATTGACATTATGGGTAGGGTATAAAGGTTGGACTAGATGGACATATGTCTTTATACAACTTCCAATACTATGTTACTATGTAACTGTTATACAGACATTATGGGTAGGGTATAAAGGTTGGACTAGATGGACGTATATCTTTATACAACCTCCAATACTATGTTACTATGTAACTGTTATACAGACATTATGGGTGGGTATAAAGGTTGGACTAGATGGACGTATGTCTTTATACAACCTCCAATACATGTTACTATGTAACTGTTATACAGACATTATGGGTAGGGTATAAAGGTTGACTAGATGGACGTAGTCTTTATACACCTCCAATACTATGTTACTATGTAACTGTATACAGACATTATGGTAGGGTATAAAGGTTGGACTAGATGGACGTATGTCTTTATAAACCTCCAATACTATGTTACTATGTAACTGTTATCAGACATTATGGGTAGGGTATAAGGTTGGACTAGATGGACGTATGTCTTTATACAACCTCCAATACTATGTTACTATGTAACTGTTATACAGACATTATGGGTAGGGTATAAAGGTTGACTAGATGGACGTATGTCTTTATACAACCTCCAATACTATGTACTATGTAACGTTATACAGACATTATTGTAGGGATAAAGGTTGGACTAGATGACGTATGTTTTTATACAACCTCCAATACTATGTTACTATGTAACTGTTAGACAGACACATTATGGGTAGGGTATAAAGGTTGGACTAGATGGACGTATGTCTTTATACAACCTCCAATACTATGTTACTATGTAACTGTTATACAGACATTATGGGTAGGGTATAAAGGTTGGACTAGATGGACGTATGTCTTATAAACCTCCAATACTGTTACTATGTAACTGTTATACAGACATTATGGGTAGGGTATAAAGGTTGGACTAGATGGACGTATGTCTTTATACAACCTCCAATACTATGTTACTATGTAACTGTTATAAGACATTATGGGTAGGGTATAAAGGTTGGACTAGATGGACGTATGTCTTTATACAACCTCCAATACTATGTACTATGTAACGTTATACAGACATTATGGGTAGGGTTAAAGGTTGGACTAGATGGACGTATGTCTTTATACAACCTCCAATACTATGTTACTATGTAACTGTTATACAGACATTATGGTAGGGTATAAAGGTTGGACTAGATGGACGTATGTCTTTATACAACCTCCAATACTATGTTACTATGTAACTGTTTACAGACATTATGGGTAGGTATAAAGGTTGGACTAGATGGACGTATGTCTTTATACAACCTCCAATACTATGTTACTATGTAACTGTATACAGACATTATGGGTAGGGTATAAAGGTTGGACTAGATGGACGTATGTCTTTATACAACCTCCAATACTATGTTACTATGTAACTGTTATAAGACATTATGGGGGGTATAAAGGTTGGACTAGATGGACGTATGTCTTTATACAACCTCCAATACTATGTACTATGTAACGTTATAACAGACATTATGGTTAGGGTATAAAGGGGACTAGATGACGTTTCTTTATACAACCTCCAATACTATGTTACTATGTAACTGTTATACAGACATTATGGGTAGGGTATAAAGGTTGGACTAGATGGACGTATGTCTTTATACAACCTCCAATACTATGTTACTATGTAACTGCTATACAGACATTATAGGTAGGGTATAAAGGTTGGACTAGATGGACGTATCTCTGTCTTCAACCTCTAATTTAATGTATTTATTGAATGTATTAAGAAGATGGGTCAAGATTATACATATTAAAGTGCATGTATACTGAAAAGATGACTTTGTATCATAATCCTAATCTAAGTAAATACATGTAAGTAGCACTTACTCTGAGGTGTGTGTATACAGTAATTGTTTTGCTTAGGCTGACCACTAACCTGACTATTTCCCCCCATACCAACTGTCAATACTGCATACAGTACACAGCACACCAACTGTCAAACCATTCCAGCTACAACAAAACTGCTTACAGAAATGCTGAAATGTAAGATGTTTCAGATTGGATATCTAATGAAATAGGGGGCAGATCAACAAAAAAAACAGTACAGTGATAGTGGAGATGAATTATAGTTTCCGCTAATGGGCAATTATTATTATTCTTACAGTGTACATACCCTTTAATTGGAGGCACTATGCCTGGAAGGCTACCTGCGGCATTATAAAAGAGGACAGGGGGAATAAAGGCTGCTACATTTATCTGAAGCAAAACTTAAAAACATTGTCCAAATACATCTCCCAAGATCTCTCCAGAAACGCGATAAACCCCAAAAAGTAGTGATCAGCGTTTCTGGAAGCCCCCGAAATGTTAATCACATCTGTTTGAGCTTCTACAATAAACAGGTTGATCCCTTAAGTTAAATTAAGGGCGCTTCTTATAACCACTGTTATTATTGCACATTAACATAGGACACAGTGGGTTTGAATACTTTCCCAGCACTGTATTGTTTTTCGATTTACCACTTTAGTGGTTTTTAAAGGGGTAACTGTGGTCTCCAACCTTTAAAATGACCCCAGGATTGTGCTTCTGGCTTCAGTCTAATCAAAGTTACAGCAGTATAAAGGGTGTTGTTTCCTGCTAGTACTGGGATCTGCGACTACCAGAATTTCAGGATATGCCTCCAAGTTTAAGGGTGGAGCATGCCGGGACCGAGCATCATCAGCTTCATCATAAGCCCCACCCCCAAATTCTAAAGTTTCCCTAAGGTGTCCAGAGAAGGTCTGTAGTAAGCTTCAAAAAAGATTGATTTTTGGGGGGTGGACAGACCAGGAAGTCTATAACTTAAGATCCAGAGAAGCTAGACATCATCGTAGGCTTGTTTTAAAGAGCTCTATTAAATAAAGAGTACTTTTATGGAGACCACAGTTACAAATTGTGATAAATCTATATGGCTCACAAAAAAAGTAAAGTTAATAAGCAATAACCACAATTCAAACCCCTAAAACAGTCTTGGACTGACGAATTTCCATGTTCACTATTTGGCAGGACAGCTCAAATTTTTCACCGACTGGGTTATACCCCCTCCCCAATTCACATGACACTCTACCTTCAAGCATATACCAATCCGTGGTTTTCCTACCAATGGCTTTCCTTGAATCCCAATCTAATAACTTACCGAACTGTGTTTTCACATTCAGCAACACAAAATATGGCAACAGGTGAATAAAAATTCTAAATATTAAATTCCCTGTTCTCAAATCACCTCTCTGGTACAACACTGCTTACTAGGCTCATTTCAACTCGGCGTAAAATATTTCTCTCAGTCCTGGATGAATATTCATCGCACCCAATTTTTTTTAGATATTTGCAACTACACCATTGTATTAGGGCGCAATTGGGGTGGGTGGGGGTGCTTCGTTCTCTCCAAGCACCCAATTATTCATCTCCTGAGAATAGTCTCCTGGGCACATGCCTTATGGATGTCTGCTAAAGCAGTAGGCTGTTCTAACACAAATACATCCCCAACCTAAATGAGGACGATGTTGCAGACCTAACCGAATCTCACACTAAATGTTCACCTTCCACAAATAACAAATTGATTCAATTTTACATAATACACCAGTCATATCTGACTCGGATATCCCACATCTCTCCTTGACACATTGCGGAATACCCCAAATGCCACTCAGCCTTCCGATTTTGGGCATTTAATTTGGTTATGCCCTGGGGTATCTCGATTTTGATGTACAGTGACACGAATGATGTCCTGTTATACAGGTACCTGTCCACATGGAATTGTGTATCATTGGTCTTCAGGGGAACTCGGAATGGTCAGAAAAACAAATTAATATGCTGAGAGAATTGCTGATGGTGGCCAGGAGACTGATAGTTCTTACCTAAATGGCACCTTCCACCCCTAAAAGTTCTTACCTAAATGGCACCTTCCACCCCTAAATCCAAACAATGGGAAAACACGACAAATACTCTTACACCCGCATAATCTACAAGAACAGAGGGAACCTCGACAAATTCAGGTCACTGTGGAACCTACGCTATGAACTTCCAATGTAGGTGAAATTCAGAAATACCCTAGTAAACCAAATCACTTATAAATTTCTATGCTACTGTTATGTATTAACTTAATGTCTGTTTGAATTATATGATAAATGTCTGACTTGTACAGATATGCAGTCTATAACATACAGGGTTATTCAATAAAAGTTCTTATCGTTTAAAATGGTGCTAATTTTGCCCCAACCAATCAGATCTTATTTAACATTTAAAAGCTAACATCTGATTGGTTGGGGCAAAATTAGCACCATTTGTAACGATAAGAGCTTTTATTGAATAACCCTGATTTTTAAAAAAAATAAATTAATAAGCGAGTCTATCATTTACGCCCAAAAACTCCTTAATGATTTAAAAAATAAAATGCGCACAAGGTTAATAGTCCCACAACAGTGAGATAATCTGTTTATTAAACAAAACCAATGGAACAGCCTTGAACCGAAGCTCAAAGGATTCTTTAAATCAATACAAAACAACCTGTGACCTGGAGAGTGTACGGCTCGACATGACGCTGGCAGGCGGAAAGTGCAACAAGGGGAGGCGGCTAAAATAAAACGTTTAAAAGAAGTCGACATCATCTGGGGCGTCGAGGTCTCTGTATTCGATGATTGAACGTGGGTCTCGCATCATCCTGGAAAAGCGGGAATAGAAGTCAGAATGGAAAGATAAAAATACCATGAAAAAAAAGAACAGGCGGAACCACTCACCTGCGAGGTTTCCCGGGGTACATCCCTTGGCCCCTGAAAGCATCAAAATTTCCACGTCCAGCCCCATAAGGATTAGGAAATGGGGGGGCACCTGAAATAAAGGGGATTCTAATTTAACGCCATAGACATAATAAATAACCCACAGACCATTACAGGAAGGATCCTGCATACCCCGACACCCAGTAAGGTTTCTCTCTGCCTAAACAGCTGATAGGGAGGTCCCCAAACAGCAATATATCTACATAGAACAATAACTAGTTGATTGCTTCTTAACTATAAAGAAACCTCATACACCTAACAGCCAAGTCCCACGATTGATTGATGTTGGCACACTGGATTCTGTTAGGACTAATGTAGAGGATGTGCGCTTTCCACAACAATATAAACAAAGTTATATCCGTGTTCAGATGCTTCTCTTGACACCCTGGACATGCTAAGAACATACAAAGGACAAGGGAAGGACACCTGATCCCATCACGCTGAAGGGAACAGATACAAATCCTCTAGCAGTCTCCATACAGGATCTCACCCTGACAAGTTTCAGCAGCCAACAATATCTCAGCCATATAAAGGATACAAACATACTTACCTCCATAGCCTAACACAGGAGGACGGGGCTGGCCGAAAGGTAAGAGGGCTTGTGGTCCTTGATGAGGGTAAAGTAGTCCAGCAGCCAGTGCTGATAAGAGAGAATTATTAATTATTAAAGACATCAAGACATTGCAATGGTGATGGTAAGAAATGTCCGGCTTAGTACCCATTACCTTGTCCAGGAACACCAACTGGCGGCTGCATGGGTTTTATCTCTGGCAGTGCTGGTCTCTTGCTATCCATCAGGTAGTTATTGAAGAATGAAACTTCCTTCTTTACCTCCTCGATCTTCTCAGCATGCTTGTTAAAGATGTGTTTGCGCACAAATTCAGGGCCCTGGAATACACACGAAAGGGCACATAAAAGTAGAAATGACTAAATGTTGCAAAGAGCCAAACAAGCCCCCCAACCAGCCAAGAGATGTATAGACCCAACCAGCCAAGAGATGTATAGACCCAACCAGCCAAGAAATGTATAGACCCAACCAGCCAAGAAATGTATAGACCCAACCAGACAAGAGATGTATAGACCCAACCCAAGCCAAGAGTGTATAGACCCAACCAGCCAAGAGATGTATAGACCCAACCAGCCAGAGAAATGTATAGACCAACCAGCAAGAGATGTATAGAGCCCAACCAGCCAAGAGATGTAAGACCAACCAGCCAAGAGATGTATAGACCCAACCAGCCAAGAGATGTATAGACCCAACCAGCCAAGAGATGTATAGACCCAACCAGCCAAGAGATGTTATAGACCCAACAAGCCAAGAGATGTATAGACCAACCAGCCAAGAAATGTATAGACCCAACCAGCCAGAGAATGTATAGAACCCAACCAGCCAAGAGATGTATAGACCCAACCAGCCAAGAGATGTATAGACCCAACCAGCCAAGAGATGTATAGACCCAAATAGCCAAGAAATGTATAGACCCAACCAGCCAAGAGATGTATAGACCCAACCAGCCAAGAGATGTATAGACCCAACCAGCCAAGAGATGTATAGACCCAACCAGCCAAGAGATGTACTAGACCCAACCAGCCAAGAGATGTATAGACCCAACCAGCCAAGAGATGTATAGACCCAACCAGACCAAGAGATGTATAGACCCAACCAGCCAGAAATGTATAGACCAACCAGCCAAGAGATGTATAGACCCAACCAGCCAAGAGATGTATAGACCAACCAGCCAAGAAAGTGTATAGACCCAACCAGCCAAGAAATGTATAGACCCACCAGCCAGAATGTATAGACCCAACCCAAGCCAAGAGATGTATAGACCCAACCAGCCAAGAGATGTATAGACCCACCAAGCCAAGAGATGTATAGACCCAACCAGCCAAGAGATGTATAGACCCAACCAGCCAAGAGATGTATAGACCCAACCAGCCAAGAGATGTATAGACCCAACCAGCCAAGAGATGTATAGACCCAACCAGCCAAGAGATGTATAGACCCAACCAGCCAAGAGATGTATAGACCCAACCAGCCAGAGGTATAGACCCACCACCAAGAGATGTATAGACCCAACCAGCCAAGAGATGTATAGACCCAACCAGCCAAGAGATGTATAGAGCACAATAAGACAGGCAATGGGCCTTTAACAAACCTTAAATTTCTTTCCACTAAGAGGACACAGCCATTTCTCTTTTCCCAGCTCTTGGGTATTTAATGTCACAAACTTTTCCACCTCTTGTTCTGGGTCTTTCTTCCCCATTTTTACAGCTTCATCCTCAGAGAGGCTTTCACGCACTGCAAACAGTGGGGCCAATTTCTCTTCAAAGGTCTTCTGCCACTCAGCCACTGATGAGACAGATCCATTAAGTTCAATACTATACCCTATCGAGCATTCCTAAAGCATCCTACACACATTAGAGAACAGCCATTTAGATCTAATGCTGCAACAATTCCTCCAACACTGAGACAGGCCGATTGAAAGAAGCCATGTAGTCTGCAGTGTATATTGGATTATAGACATACCAATAACAATGATCTTGCAGCTTTCAATAATCAGAGTATCTATACGGATATACAGATAAATAGCTCTAATCTCTGTATAATGGTACCGAGGGTCTATACCCTGTAATATACCCTCCGCTATTGGAGTTTGGTTTCATGGTGTGAACATGTTTTGAATAAAGTTGTTGAAATGGAGGATGCCTAAAAATGTGTTCTTGCAATGTGCGCATTGGTTACATGAGTTACGGACCAGTAATGACGGGTCTGGGAAGGCTGCCGGACCATGGAGGTATATCAGTGAGTGCTACAAGAATAGGAAGCAGCTCATAATAAACTAAGCGCTGCTCGTTACCTTCCCCGTGCGACACGCGGTTAGGAGGCAAAGGACCGCGCACGTGCATCATTCCACATCGCGTTGGCATTTCATCCTCATTCGGATACTCGCAGTTATTGTAATAATCAACAGAATGGACAATTCGGAGATAAAACAGCAGCTTATCCAACACCTAAAGAAAACAGCTCGGAATTAGTTGCCATTCCCCTTCTCTGCGGCATTTCCGAAACTTCCGTTGACCACGCACCTTGATCAGTTTCTCATCCCTCTCCACGCTGATCTCGGTGGGGTTACCTTCCTTGGGGGTCTCGGATTCAGGGGTTTTCCCGGCACCAAATAACAGGAGTTCTTCCTCCTCTGCATTAACCTCGTCAATCAGATAATCAGTGATATTCTTCAGAATTGGATTTTGGGCTGAAACCGTCTAAGTGGAAAAAGTGGAAAAACAGGTCAGACAAATAAAAAAAATAATCTCCAATTAGGAGGTAGGGGGCGCTATCAGTTTACAATGAAAACCACTGGAACCCTTAGTCTCCCTTTACAATCGGCTATTTTAGGACAAGTAAGAGCCTCTCTGTAATTCAAGCAGTCTTTGTCTACACTTCGCCCTTCTGTCTCACCTCTTCCCCTTGTTCTCCGTCCCATAACTGCGCTCTTTCATCCAGGGCGTGGATGAGCCTTGCTGCAAGCTTGATATCATTCCGTACAATGGGTCTGTGCATTGTAAGACCATTAACGTTGCGAACGCGATAGGACAGGTCCCGGTTTACGTTCGGACTTAATTCACACTCTCGGAGCTGAAAACAAAACCAAAGTAGAATAAGGAAGAGTTTACAACGTAACGAGCAGCGGGGTGGACGTATAACGAGCAGCGGGGTGGACGTATAACGAGCAGCGGGGTGGACGTATAACGAGCAGCGGGGTGGGCGTATAACGAGCAGCGGGGTGGGCGTATAACGAGCAGTGGGGTGCATGTAGACACGTACGCGGATATTCTGGACGCTCCAGCAGATCTCCTTGATGTTAACACTTCGATCGAACGTCACGTAAGCTTTCCTGAGAAACCTGCAGAAAAGATTGAAAGGAAAATGGCGTTTAATGTGACCCATAAACAATTCTACAAGGGAACAGAAAACACCCAACCACCATTTAACTCTTTACCTTCTCTCAGGCTGGGGATCCGACAGTGCAACCCGCATGAAGCCAGGATATCTTTTGCAAAGCTGAAACGTCACCAAAAAAAAAAAAAAGTGATGTTAGGCAATCAAAAATGATCAACATCCCCATATATAATATGTATCATTTCACATTAAGAACATAATAGTGCTAAGAACGCTCGACCCTGTCAGATGGGAACAATGACTTCCTGCTGGGCGCTCTTCCTAGATCACCATATATAATATGTATCATTTCACATTAAGAACATAATAGTGCTAAGAACGCTCGACCCTATCATATGGGGAACAATGACTTCCTGCTGGGTGCTCTTCCTAGATCACCATATATAATATGTATCATTTCACATTAAGAACATAATAGTGCCAAGAACGCTCGACCCTGTCAGATGGGGAACAATGACTTCCTGCTGGGTGCTCTTCCTAGATCACCATATATAATATGTATAATTTCACATTAAGAACATAATAGTGCTAAGAACGCTCCACCCTGTCAGATGGCGAACAATGACTTCCTGCTGGGCGCTCTTCCTAGATCACCATATATAATATGTATCATTTCACATTAAGAACATAATAGTGCTAAGAACGCTCGACCCTGTCAGATGGGGAACAATGACTTCCTGCTGGGTGCTCTTCCTAGATCACCATATATAATATGTATCATTTCACATTAAGAACATAATAGTGCCAAGAACGCTCGACCCTATCATATGGGGAACAATGACTTCCTGCTGGCGCTTTCCTAGATCACCATATATAATATGTATCATTTCACATTAAGAACTAATATGCTAGGAACGCTCAACCCTGTCAGGTGGGAACAATGACTTCCTCTGGGTGCTCTTCCTAGATCACCATATATATATGTATCATTTCACATTAAGAACATATAGTGCCAAGAACGCTCGACCCTGTCAGATGGGGAACAATGACTTCCTGCTGGGTGCTCTTCCTAGATCACCATATATAATATGTATATTTCACATTAAGAACATAATAGTGCTAAGAACGCTCACCCGGTCAGATGGGAACAATGACTTCCTGCTGGGCGCTCTTCCTAGATCACCATATATATTGTATCATTTCACATTAAGAACATAATAGTGCTAAGAACGCTCGACCCTGCAATGGGAACAATGACTTCCTGCTGGGTGCTCTTCCTAGATCACCATATATAATATGTATCATTTCACATAAGAACATAATAGTGCAAGAACGCTCGACCCTATCATATGGGGAACAATGACTTCCTGCTGGGTGCTCTTCCTAGATCACCATATATATTGTATCATTTCACATTAAGAACATAATAGTGCTAAGAACGCTCGACCCTATCAGATGGGGAACAATGACTTCCTGCTGGGCGCTCTTCCTAGATCACCATATATAATATGTATCATTTCACATTAAGAACATAATAGTGCTAAGAACGCTCGACATACTCAATGAATGGTGTGACAGTCACTAAAGATCTGCCATGGAAACATGAAAATGAACAGTTCTCTTTTATTCTAAAGGGAAAACCTGGTACTGGCAGGTAGGAGACAGATTTGCAGTGACATTGGGGAGTGTACAGTCTAACAGCTTCAGTGCCGAGTAAAAAAACTTGTTAAAAGGGCGGAACTTCTCACCGAAGTGATCTCTGCCTTGGAAATAGACGGAGGGACATTCCTCATGAAGATTGAGCAGGTTTTGTGCAGTGGCCGAGGTTTCACCGTTTCTTCCTTTGGCTTCTCTTTTGGCTTTTCGGTTTCTTCTTCCTTTTTTGGAGATTCCTCAGCTGGGGAAACAATGAATGAGAACAGTCACTAAATAAGGTAAAACCCATTCAACCCTAAATCCATCTCTGGCACCACAGTGTTCACCTTCTACAATAACATCCCTTTAAAGACCACTAAAGGAATCATTCCCCTGAACAGCTGTAAGGGACATGTAACCCAGCTTCCTTACATACATTAAAGGAAAACTAAAACCACAGAACAACACTGAACCAAAAGGCAGAACACTTTGATATATAACCAGTAATCTGTGTCTTACCTCTCATTTTGATACAGGCACTGGGAAATTTACCTAAATAACATATGGTTTGAGCTTTACTTCCCAGCATTCTAGTATCACACAGTTTTGTCAACGACCATTATGTTCTGCACATGCTCAGTCCTTCGCTATGGCAGAAACTTGTTACAGTTGGTCACACCCATTAATAATCTCTAGCCAATCCTTTTACAGGACAGATAAAGCAAGGAAGCCTGTGACTGAGGTCAGGAGGTGTGGTCTGACACTGCACATACACACAGATACTTCATCCAGTTCTTAACAGGCTTACATTTACTTTAATACAATTTACTGGAGTGGGATTTTATAGCTTATTGGGGTTTTTAAGGGGGGTTGTTTTCAGATTCTGGGGTATAAAAAAAATTGAGTTTAGTTCTCCTTTAATTAAATGGAATTTAAAACAAATCTTATATCTGAACATGAAAGTTCAGTTTTAAAAGTCCCTTTCTGCAGCGCGATATGTAAATCTCTATGGGCTGATTCTTTTAAACGGAGGAAATCCTATTGCTAACTTACCGTAGACCACGGACACACACAGACCCATCGTACTCACCCCTACCGTTCTGATTTGGAGTTTCACTTTTTGGCTTGGGACTTGCCGTCTCGGACCCAGATTCAGACTCACTCCCATCATCGCTGTCTCCGCTTCTCTTACGTTTCCTTGTGCCTGGCTGTAGAAAACAAGGCAGCTTGGTAGTAATCAATTCAATTGCTATGAATACCAATCCATAACTCTCTACAGGATAATTTCTCCTATTTTGTCTTGTCATGGGGCGAGTTAAAGAGAAAAGTTCACCCTAAAACATTGTCCACAAACTTAAAGGGCATGTCCACCCCCAAAACTAAAATTTAACCCACGAGTAGTGTTTAAAAATCTTACTTTACACCTCAGCTCCTTACGGTTCTCCTGTAATCTAAAGTTCAGAAAAGTGAAGAGACTCGGGCATGGCCACCCCCCCCCCCTCTGGATCCCTCTGCGGATTTGCTGTAGTGCCGGTTACATAGCTGGCAGCTGGGTCTGTGATTGGCTGACTTTCAACCAACCATAGATGTGGTTGCAGGTCTGGCCCCTTTTGCTAGTTAGAGGAATAGAGCAGAGAGCCGAGGGAATGAAGCATGGTAAGCTAATTTCTAGGGCCTTGTTTTCATGGCGGTTGTGGGTGGCCTGGGGGATCCACTACAGAAAGAGGATATACACTTTAAAAGAACAGCTAAACATTGATCCCATTACAATAGAGAGCCCTGCAGTTACCATCCCCTCCCCTAGCCCAGTGATCTCAGACAGTAAAAGAGGCATTATCCAATTAGATACTGCATCATACCATGTTAAAGGGAGGAGAGATTAAAGCAAAGTCAGGAGGAATTTGTTATGGATTAAACAGACAAGTAATGTATCGTTATAATTGGCAGTTTGTCCCTTTAAGTGATTTACAGTCACACGAACCACACAAACGAAACACTTTCAGGCAAGTTCTACTGTTCTAGTGGAGAAATGTCTGATTATTCTGGCAGTAACTGCGAAAGTTTGCCAGAAAGCGAGTATCGTTACCGTGTAACAGAAATAACCAAGATTCTCACTGATAGTTGCAAAAGAATTCTTCACATTTATTCACCCATAGCGGCTCCTGTACCTTTCTAGTTTCTCTCTCTGGCTCCTCATTTTCAACCTTTTGTTCTTCCTCCTCTTTAGGTTTTGCGGGCTTCTCTTCAGAGTCAACATCCTTTTCTTTCTCTTTTTCAGGCTAAAAAAAAAAATATGCAACCCCCATATTCAGTGTAATGACTTTCAGATAGCCAAACAATGTCACATGACCAGAACACCCAACCAGAATTCTCGCTCGACCTCACCTTAGCTGGTACTTCCTTTTCCTCTGCTGCTTTCTTCTCTACCTCAGCCACTCGGGCCTCCTCTTTCTTTGCAGCCTCCCTTTTTGCCTCTTCCTCCTCTTCATCTAAAATCTTCAGATCAATTTCTGTTCCACCCTCCATCTTAATCACAGCTGTAAGAAGGTCTTTATACTAAGTAAACACGATCATGGAAACAGCATTTAAATGTAAACCACAGCCAGCATAGGGATAATCGTTACCTGCATCCAGCACTTTAGTGATAGCTGTAGACTGAGCGATGTCCAACAGAACATCATTTAACCAACTGTTCTCCATAAGGTACATAAAAGCACTGAGCCTATTGCGCAAAGAGACCTGAGACTCCTGTTTATGTTTCCCCACCTCGTCGGGGTGGTACTTGGAACGAAACCTTGGGATGCACAGAAGAAAGGCGAGGATAGAATTAAAGGGGATGGGAAGAAAAAAGAACAGATTAGAAGCAAGTACCCGAAGAACTGTACAAACAAGATGACTAGCCTGCCATCGCTTTCCCTGAACACTACCGGGTGACAATACTCTGCGTCTTTCCTTTGAGTAGAAAAGGAGGTGGGAGTAGTAACTGGTGTCCAACAGCCCCTTTAGGGTCAATGCTTTACATGGGTCTCTACTATCAATTCTGCAGTGTAAATACAGTGCTGTACAGGCACTTCCATACGGATCATAACTAATTAACAGGCTTTATGTGTTCCCAAGGTAGGGAAAGGACAAGTATTCTCATCCCCTTTCTTATTGAGCCGCTATACAAATCATAGACAGCGGAGAAGTACAAAACCTCTGCTGAGAAAAGCAACACAGCAGCTTCCAATCACAAACAGGTAAAGAAAGGTTTGCCTACTCATTTAAATAAGATGAAGAAGCCACAGAGCTGTGTGGGTCTAAGAATGGGGTTGCCCTATGGATCCTTGTAAGGTTATATAATCCTGACTTGTCCGCTTTCCTATACACCTGCAAAATTGCCATTACCCCCTATAAAGCAAAGGCAAATTATTCCCAATCAATGTATTAGCCACGCATTCTTAAAGGAGAAGTCCAGCCTAGTATTGGCTAAAAATGTTCTTCCCAAGAACCCCCCCCTCTATTCATGCTGGGTTTACAATTCTAAAAAGCATTAGGTGAGGGAAGATTGGTCCTTCTTACTTTCCGTCCTCTCCCTCCTACCTTTATATAAAGGGCTGAGCAAGAGAAAGACAAAGGTAAGAATCATAATCTTATCTAACCTGAGTGCTCTGTTCCAAACTAAACTTGGCTAATAGGTAGCACATTAGGGTTCAATATTTAGTATTCCCTAGTAGGTCGTACTTCTCCTTCCACGCATAATTAAAACATCATAGCTGTGTAAAGCGCCCATGATATGCTCTAGCGTATCCCCTTAAATCAGCCCCTCCCACAAGCAATATAAAACGCCCCTCAGTCACACCATATCTTTACCTGGTCCACACCGGGGAGGAGACTTGGAACAATACATAGTATATAGTTTCACCAATATCCAGGGGTTCTATATATATTGGGGCATGTTTAAAGACCCTGAGATTGCTCTTGCTAGCTGGACCCTAGTACATTGAAAAGCTAGTGAAAATAACAAACACCTGACTGGCTAAAAAAAAAACTCGAACGGATTGAAAAAAAAAAAAAGTTCTCAGCAGTTGTTGGGTTCCTTAAACGTGAACAGCTTCGAAAAAGGAGAAAAGTGCGGTTTTGGTTAAAGGAGACAACATTCAATAGAGTCACAAAATCAAAATACAATTATATGCAAACATTTACAAATCAACATTCCAGTGAAAAAACAGGGATGCCCAACAAGAGATACTAAACACTAACAGATGTTCCCCTTTTACTGGTCTACTACACACTGAGTGCAGAATGGAGAGGGGGATGGGGGAGGGACAGCAGATTGTGTTCTTAATGCAACATGGTAAAAAAATAAGGGTGTCCTCCAAATGTAAGTGAAACACGTGTTATATAATTTTATAAAACATAAGTGTGACATTTTATAATGGGATCCTTATAAAAATCACTCAGCTATGTCACTAAGTGACTCATTTCTTATATCCCACTGCCCCTCCCATTCCAGTGTTTATGCCTGGACAATGACTCAGCGTTTTTTGCAGTGTTTAACTTCACTAACGGAACCTGCTGGAGCTGCTTCCTGTCACTTCATAACCAATGTCTCTCTCCTCTTCCACAAAGATTGGTTTAACCGCATTGGTGCTGGGCTGGGATATTCCTTTCTACTGGTTTTAAGTTAAAGAAGGTAGCTTGGGTGGGGGGGTTTAAATTAAGGTGGGAATAGGGACAAGGCTAGAATTTAAAATATGAATGGGATGAAGGAATCAGATACTTATGTATAATAAGAAATAATGCGCCCCTTTACATTTTATTATAAGGATATTACGCCATCTTGGAGTTCCCTGCCCTGTATAAAAGCACTCGGCCTACGGTCTTGTGCTTCTACATGTAAGGGAACGCCTGGGTGGCGTAATATCCTTATATTACACAGTAAAGGGCACATTACCCCTTATATATTAACCCCCTTCGGCACCAGAAGACACACAGCGTATTCAGCGACTTGCATCCCCCAGCATGCCTTTAGAGCAGAAGTGGAAATACGTAGTAGAATCCACCCTGTTTTCATTATAACCTATCCCTTTCATGTAGAGGGGAAGACAACACATGAGTTTACAAGAAAGTGGGGATTAGACTAAAAAGAACAGACTGAAGAGTTAAATTGGTGAAATAAAGGGGAAGTCTCGTACCACTCTTCATCCTTGTGCGCTAGGAAGAAATCCTGCATCTGCTGTCGCCTGAAATCAACCTTATAGTCATTGTATCGCTTTACAGCCTCAGTCTCATCAACAGTGTCTTCCACAGAGAGCAGAAACTCCTTAAAGGTCTTCATAACTGGCGCCTGTGCCCCAAGATCATCATGCAGGTTACCTAATCTGGGGAGGGACATTAGAGACGGTTACCTTAATGTAACCATATTCCACAATCGGCAAAACCAGCACCGGACACGTTACCTGGCCTGGATAGGAATGCCATGAGGCTGCATGATGTGCATTTCCGGATGTCCCCAAGGCTGGGGTGGACCGTATCCAGGGCCACCTGCTGCAGTTGAATAGGGCATCTCATACCCAGCGTGATATGGGTCTGAGCTATGGTCATCCCTGGAATAAAAAAAAGGGGGTGGTGGTGTTAAACTCTCCAGAAATCCTACCCTATTCACTAGGAAAAATTTTAAATTGAATAACCCTGATTGTGTCCCTGCTAGATAAGAGTTGAACCCCAACTCACCAATCTCTTCTCATGCGTTTCTGAGGGGGGCTAAGATCGTGCCTTTGAGGAGAGAACCTCTCTCTTCGGCTCCTGCTTTCATAATCTCTGTATTCTCCGCGACTCCGTCGCTCCCTTCCGCGATCCCATTCTCTATATTGCAGGGAAGAGTCATTAGGAAGTCAGATGAACATTCAGCACAGATCCTTGATACAAGTGGTGTTCAAAAGAATAAACCACAAGGGTGGTTCCAGGATAATGGGAAAATCGCCCAGATACAAGTCAGTGAAACTTTATTCCTCCTTTGACTTTTTATGCTCATCACATTAGGAGGTATGCTGCACCACCTCTATGGGTAAAACCTGCCCTGTACTTGTTCATTCCAATGGCTTTCTAACTTCTATTATACCCTTTATTACCTATCACTCCAATCATCTCTTCTTCTTTCTTCTCTTTCCCTTGACCGGTCATAGTCACTTCTCTCCCGTCTGAATTTGTCTCTCCTTCTGCGATCGTACTCGTCATCACTATCGGCCATTATAAGATGTCTGTTGGATTCAAATGAATAGCAAGACCAGAATTGTGTAAATGTAATTGAAAATTGTTGAAGTAATACCATAAACCATATCTTAAAGGTGTCGCCACTGGGGAAATGGAGTTTGGGGTTTATAGTTAAATTGACGCACGGGTGGTAAAGGAGCTATGTCTTACCTCACGTTCTTCAATTAAACCAGGAAGAGCCAGGAACAAAGTTACAAAACTAAACCGCTATCGCACTCCTCTGCTGTTATTCTGACGGACACAGTACAAACCCCGTCGGGACCTGTCAGAGAAGAACAGCAGAGGAGTGCGATAGCAGGTAAGTTCTGTAACTTCGTTATGAGTAAGTTCCTTCCTTTCGTTCCTAGCTCCAGTTGGTTTAATTGAAAAATGGGAGGTAAGACATATAGCACCTTTTACCTCCCGTTTTTCATTTAAACTGAAAACCCCAAACTCCATTTCCCCAGGGGAGATAACCTCCAAACCTAAACATTACAGGTGTAAAGTTAATTACCCAATCAAGCACATAAGAAATGACCATACACTCATTCTAACATAACACCTACTACCCCAAGGAAATGTACACCTACTAAATTTGCAAAAGGTTTCCAAAGGTAGTCAATGAAGCTGGCTACAGAGAATTACTAAATTGACTCCTAAAATTGCATCACTGGCTCCTATACTATCAATCAATATTCCATGTGTGGGGGTTTATATCACGATATTGATTCCGTGTGTGTGGGGGGTTTATATCACAATATTGATTCCATGTGGGGGGGGTATATATCACAATATCCATTCGATTCCATGTGTGGAGGGTTTTTATCACGATATTGATTCCGTGTGCGGGGGGGGGTTATATCACGATACTAATTCCATGTGTGTGGGTGGGCGGTTGATATCGATTCCATGTGTAGGGGGTTATATCACGATATTGATTCCATGTTGATACTAGAGGTATGATTGTCTCCTGTAGAGTGAGTACACGGGGACACCTGTACCGGTAGATAACACACGGACCCGATCCCACTACTGACCAATAACCACACTGTGTCCCGGTTACGGTAGGTTATTTTCCGCAATCCTTCCCGCCCATCACACACTTACCCTGTGATCTCCTGGTCCGCGCCACAAAAGAAAAACCGAGAAACGGGGAGGAGACTGCAAAGTTACATCATTTCCTGTGCGGACCGGATATGACATAAATGGTGGCGCGACTCCGCTACCTGATTACGGCCATCTTTACTAAGGGTAACCCAAACCATAACACCCTACCTACAGTCTATATTATATCATAACAACCTACCTACAGTCTATATTATATCATAATATCCTACCTACAGTCTATATCATAATATCCTACATACAGTCTATATTATATCATAATAACCTACCTTACAGTCTATATCATATCATAACAACCTACCTACAGTCTATATTATATCGTAAAAAGAAAAGGGCTTTTAAAATTTTGAAAGCAGAAGGCACAGAACAGGCTTACAGGGAGTATAAAAGTTGTAATAAAGAGTGCAAGAAAGCAATTAAACTAGCTAAAATAGAAAATGAAACACGGATTGCCGAACAAAGCAAGTCCAACCCCAAGATGTTTTTTAAGTATATAAATGGTAAAAAAATGAGGACTGAGAATGTGGGACCATTAAATAATGGAGATGAGGTGGTTGTAGAGGATGCCGAAAAGGCTAATCTGCTAAACCGTTTTTTTACATCGGTTTTTACTGTTGAGAATCCTTACAGTAGGGATTGTAACAATGTGCAGGGAGGAAATGAAGAGTTTTCACATTGGATAACAGAGGATATGGTACGGAATCAATTAGACAAAGTTAATATCAATAAAGCGCCAGGACCAGATGGATTGCATCCTAGGATTTTAAAAGAGCTTAGTTCAGTTCTAGCAAGACCACTGTGTCTCATCTTTTCAGATTCGCTTTTGTCTGGGGATGTGCCGCTGGATTGGAAAAAAGCCAATGTAATACCAATATTCAAAAAAGGTAGTCGTTCACAGCCTGGTAACTATAGACCTGTAAGCCTAACATCAGTGGTAGGGAAGGTGATGGAAACTTTGTTAAGGGATCATATCCTTGACTTTGTCTCCAGAGATCATCTTATTAGTAGTAGTCAGCATGGATTTATGAGAAATAGATCATGCCAGACAAATTTAATTGGTTTTTATGAAGAAGTGAGTAAGAAGTTAGATTCAGGCACAGCTGTGGATGTGGTATATTTGGATTTTGCAAAAGCCTTTGATACTGTGCCACATAGGCGACTAATGTATAAACTGAGGACTGTTGGCCTTGAAGAAAACATTTGTTCATGGATAGAGAACTGGTTATTGGACCGCAAACAGAGAGTGGTGGTTAATGGAGCTACATCTATGTGGGCTAAAGTTCTAAGCGGAGTTCCTCAGGGTTCTGTACTGGGGCCGCTTCTGTTTAATCTGTTTATAAATGACTTCGAAGGGGGCATTGAGAGCAAGGTCTCTGTGTTTGCTGATGACACTTAATTATGCAGAGCTTTGGAAACTTCCAATGATGTGCAAGTGCTGCAAGCAGACCTAGATAGATTATCAAAATGGGCAGCAGAATGGCAGATGAGATTCAATGTTGATAAATGTAAGGTGATGCATTTGGGATTTAATAATCCCTGTGCCACCTACACCATAAATAACTCTGTGTTAAGTGCATCTGAAATGGAAAAAGATTTGGGGGTTCTGGTAGATAACAGACTTAGCTGTAGCAAACAATGCCAGGTAGCAACAGCTAGAGCTAGCAAGATATTGTCTTGTATAAAGAGGGGAATGGAATCAAGAGAGAAAAATATTATTCTCCCTCTTTACAAGGCACTGGTAAGGCCACATTTGGAATACGCGGTGCAGTTTTGGAATCCCATATACAAAAGGGACATCTTGGAAATTGAGGCAGTTCAGAGAAGGGCAACTAAATTAATAAGGGGAATGGAGGGGCTTGAATATGCAGGCAGATTAGACAAGTTAGGGCTGTTTACACTGGAGAAGCGGCGGTTGCGTGGGGACATGATAACCTTATACAAATATATTAATGGCCCATACAGTGAACTCTCTGGTGCATTGTTCACTAATAGGTCATATCAGAGGACTCGTGGACATCCTTTAAGGTTGGAAGAAAAGAAGTTTCATCTTCATGTTAGGAGAGGTTTCTTTACAGTGAGAACGGTGAAACTGTGGAACTGTCTTCCAGCAGAGGTGGTAATGGCAAGTTCATTGAATAACTTTAAAAAAGGCCTGGATAAGTTTCTAAAACTAAAAAATATTGAGAATTACTGGTATTAATGCATATAGATCTGGTTGATCCAGGGATACTTTCCGATTGCCGTTTGGAGTCAGGAAGGAATTTTTTCCCCCCTTTTTTAGCTGGGGTTTTTTGCCTTCCTCTGGATCAACTGTTAGGTAGGGTTAAAAAAAAAAAAAAGGGAATAGGTTGGACTTGATGGACGAATGTCTTTATTCAACCTTAATTACTATGTTACTATGTTACTATGTTACTATGTAACCTACCTACATTCTATATAATAATAACCTACCTACAGTCTATAATAACCTGTCTGCACTCTATAATATATCATAATAACCCACCTACAGTCTATATAATAAAACATAAAATACAGTCTTTGTTTTGTAATAACCTCCTCTACAGTCTATATAATATCATAATAACCTACCTACAGTCTATATTATATAATAACCTACCTACAGTCTATATAAATAACCTAACTACAGTCTATAATAACCTACCTACAGTCTATATAAATCACCCCCTTTTATACAACTCCACCTAGTCTATTATATAATAAACTACCTACATTCTATATAAGAATTAACCTACACTACAGTCTATATATAATAAACCTAAGTACAGTTATATAACCTACCTACAGTTATATAAATCATAATAATACCTAACAAGTCATATTATAAATAACTAAATAACATTCGATTATAATAATACTCTACTACAGTCTATAAACCATCTGCACTCGTAATGTATGAAATAACACTGAAATAACCTAACACAGTCTAAAAACCTACCTACAGTCATATAATATATTAATAACCTACCTACAGTCTATATTATAATAAACCTACCACATTCTATATAATAATAACCTACCTACAGTCTATAATAACCTATCTATCTGCGGTCTATAATATATCATAATAACCTACCTACAGTCTGTATTATATCATAATAACCTACTTACATTCTGTTTTATATCATAATAACCTAACTACATCCTGTATTATATAATAATAACCTACCTACAGTCTGTATTATATCATAATGACCTACCTACATTCTGTATTATATCATAATAACCTACCTACAGTCTATATTATATCATAATAACCCACCTACAGTCTATATAAATAACCTAACTACAGTCTATAATAACCTATCGGCAGTCTATAATATATCATAATAACCTACCTACAGTTATATTATATAAGACCTACCTACATTCTAAAATAATAACCTACCTACAGTCTATAATAACCTATCTGCAGTCTATAATATATCATAATAACCTACCTACAGTTGTATTATATCATAATAACCTACTTACATTCTGTATTATATCATAATAACCTAACTACATCCTGTATTATATAATAATAACCTACCTACAGTCTGTATTATATCATAATGACCTACCTACATTCTGTATTATATCATAATAACCTACCTACAGTCTATATTATATAATAATAACCTACAGTCTATATTATATCATAATAACCTACCTAGAGGCTATATTATATCATAATAACCTACCTACAGTATATATTATATCACAATAACCTACCTAATGTCGGTATTATATCATAATAACCTACCTACAGTCTATATTATATAAATAACCTACCTACAGTCTATATCATAATAACCTACCTACAGTCTTTATCATAATAACCTACCTACAGTCGGTATTATATCACAATAACCTACCTACAGTCTATATTATATCACAATAACCTACCTTAAGTCTATATTAAATCATAATAACTTATCTACAGTCTATATTATATAATAACCTACCTACAGTCTATATAATAATAACCTACCTACAGTCTATATTATCTCATAATAACCTACCTACAGTCTGTATTATACCATAACAACCTACCTACAGTCTATATTATATCATAATAACCTACCTACTTTCTGTATTATATCATAATGACCTACCCACATTCTGTATTATATCATAATAACCTACCTACAGTCTATATTATATAATAATAACCTACCTACAGTCTATATTATATAATAATAACCTACCTACAGTCTATATTATATTACAACCTACCTACAGTCTATATTATATAATGATAACCTACCTACAGTCTATCATATAATAATAACAACATACCTGCAGTCTATAATATATAGACTACATACAGGGCAATACATGTTATACAAAGTCATACATATTATATGATAACCTACCTACAGTCTATGTTATATAATAATAACCTACCTAAAGTCCATGTTATATAATAATAACCTACCTACAGTCTATATTATATAACCATAACCTACCTACCGTCTATCTTATATAATAACAACTTACCTACATTCTATATTATATACTATATTATATAATAATAACCTACCTGCAGTCTATATTATATAATAACAACCTACCTACAGTCTATTTTATATAATAATAACCTACCTACAGTCTATGTTATATAATAACAACTTACCTACAGTCTATATTATATAATGATAACGTACCTACAGCCTATATTATATAATAACCTACCTACAGTCTATATTATATAATAACAACCTACCTACAGTTTATATTATATAATAAAAATCTATCTACACTATATTATATAATAATAACCTACCTACAGTCTATATTATATCATAATAACCTACCTACAGTCTATATTATATAACAATAACCTTCCTACAGTCTATATTATATAATTAAAACCTACCTACAGTCTATATTATATAATATTATATAATAATAACCTACCTACAGTCTATATTGCATAATAATAACCTACCTACAGTCTATATTATATAGTAATAACCTACCTGCATTCTATATTATCCTGGGGAATTGATTGAAGAACTGGAGGTAAGGCATAGCTCCTTAACCTCCCGGTCTTCAATCCTTTAATTTTATAATTACAAATTAACTACAGTCTTTATTATATAATTACAACCTACCAACAGTATTTAATATTAAATTACATCCTACATACAGTCTTTATTATAAAATTTCAACCTACTTACAATATTTTATATTTAATTACAACCTACCTACAGTTTTTATTATAGAATAGCCTACCTACAGTCAATATTATATAATTACAACCTACCTATAGTCTTTATTATATAATAACCTACCTACAGGTTTTATTATATAATAACCTACCTACAGTCTTTATTATATAATAACCTACCTATAGTCCTTATTGTGTTATAACCTACAGTACCTACAGTCTTTATTATATAATAACCTACCTATAGTCTTTATTGTGTTATAACCTACAGTACCTACAGTCTTTATTATATCATAACCTACCTATAGTCTTTATTTTGTAATAACCTACCTACAGTCTTTATTATATAATAACCTACCTATAGTCCTTATTGTGTTATAACCTACAGTACCTACAGTCTTTATTATATACTACCACCTATAGTCCTTATTGGTGTTATAACCTACAGTACCTACAGTCTTATTATAAATAACCTACCTATAGTCCTTATTGTTTGTTTACCTACGTACCTAACGTCTTTATTATATCATAACCTACCTATAGTCTTTATTTTGTAATAACCTACCTACATTCTTATTATATAATTACAACTTGCATGCATGTTCCAGCATGTATGTAAACAGCATTAGCAATAGTACATAGGAACAAGCACAAATAGTAATGTAATAAAGCCCAGAGCAATTACATTGCAGCTTTGTCATTAAAAGGCTTTGCATTCTCCAACACACACAAGCTTCACACAATCTCACACTTGCACACACAGTGCATGATACACTCAAGATTTTCACATACTTTCTCACAGACAGGCACTCGTGTACACACTCTCACAGGCACTTCACACACACTGTCTTGCACATGCACTCACTCATGCACAAACACTCTCTCATACATCGTTCCTAGACCTTTTGTCAATTTAAAGCTGCCTCTTCCCCCAAGGAAAATTGGGCCTGGCTTGTGAAGGTGGGTGAAGTGGACTGACTGACAGTGGCTGGGGAACTGGAGGGCTGACTTTACACACAGATTTGTAAATATAACAGACTGGTACATATAAGATGCCTTAATGCCCAGCCCACACAGACTGGTACGATATACGATCCTTAATGGCCCAGCCCACACAGACTGGTACATATAAGATGCCTTAATGCCCAGCCCACACAGACTGGTACATATAAGATGCCTTAATGCCCAGCCCACACAGGCTAGTACATATAAGATGCCTTAATGCCCAGCCCACACAGACTGGTATATATAAGATGCTTTAATGCCCAGCCCACACAGACTGGTACATATAAGATGCCTTAATGCCCAGCCCACACATATAAGGATCCCTTAATTCCCAGACCCACTACAGACTGGTACATCTGATGCTTACTGCCCACCCAACCAGGCTATTACCGCTAGTACATATAAGATGCCTTAATGCCCAGCCCACACAGGCTAGTACATATAAGATGCCTTAATGCCCAGACCTCACAGACTGGTATATATAAGATGCCTTGATGCCCAGCCCACACAGACTGGTACATATAAGATGCCTTAATGCCCAGCCCACACAGACTGGTATATATAAGATGCCTTAATGCCCAGCCCACACAGACTGGTATATATAAGATGCCTTAATGCCCAGCCCACACTATATCATAATAACCTACCTACAGTCTATATTATATAATAATAACCTACAGTCTATATATCTCATATAACCTACCTAGAGGCTATTTATATCATAATAACTACCTACAGTATATATTATATCATAATGACCTACCTAATGTTGGTATTATATCATAATAACTACCTACAGTCTATATTCTATAAAAAACCACCTACAGTCTATATCATAATAACTACCTACAGTCTTTATCATAATAACCTACCTACAGTCGGTATATATCACAATAACCTCCTACAGTTATATATATCACAATATAACCTACTTAGTCTATATTAAATCAATAATAACTTATCTACAGTCTATATTATACTAATAACTACCTACAGTCTATATAATAAAACCTACCTACAGTCTATATATATTTCATAATAACTACCTTACAGTCTGTATTATACCATAACAACCTACCTACAGTCATATATATCATATCATATAACCTACCTACTTTCTGTATTATATCATAATGACCACCACATTCTGTATTATATCATAATAACCTACCTACAGTCTATATTATATCATAATAACCCACCTACAGTCTATATATAATAATAACCTACCTACAGTCTATATATATTCAACCTACCTACAGTCTATATATATAATGATAACCTACCTACAGTCTATCATATAATAATAACAACATACCTGCAGTCTATAATATATAGACACATACAGGGCAAACATGTTATACAAAGTCTAACATATTAATGATAAACCTACCTACAGTCTATGTTATATAATAATAACCTACCTAAAGTCTATATTATATAACCATAACCTACCTACCGTCTATCTATATATAACAAACTTACTACAATTCTTATTTATACTTATTATATAATAATAACCTACCTGCAGTCTATATTATATATAACAACCTACTACAGTCTATTTTAATAATATAACCTACCTACAGTCTATGTTATATAATAACTTACCTACCGTCTATATATATATATGATAACGTACCTACAGCCTATATTATATAATAACCTACCTACAGTCTCATATTAATAATAACAACCTACACAGTTTATATATAATAAAAATCTTCTACACTAATTATATAATATAACTACCTACCAGTCTATATTTACATAAACTACCTACAGTCTATATTAATAACAATAAACTTCCACAGTCTATATTATATAATAAAACCTACTACAGTCTATATTATATAATATTATATAATAATAACCTAACCTACAGCTATATGCATAATATAACCTACCTACAGTCTATATTATATAGTAATAACCTACCTGCATTCGATATTATCCTGGGGAATTGATTGAAGAACGGAGGTAAGGCATAGCTCCTTAACCTCCCGGTCTTCAATCCTTTAATTTTATAATTACAAATTAACTACAGTCTTTATTATATAATTACAACCTACCTACAGTATTTAATATTAAATTACATCCTACATACAGTTTTTTATAAAATTTCAACCTACTTACAGTATTTTATATTTAATTATACCTACCTACAGTTTTTATTATAGATAGCCTACTACAGTCAATATTATATAATTACACCTACCTATAGTCTTTATTATATAATAACCACCTAAGTTTTTATTATATATAACCTACCTACAGTCTTATTATTAATAACCTACCTATAGTCCTTATTGTGTTATAACCTACAGTACCTACAGTCTTTATTATATAATAAACCTACCTATAGTCCTATGTGTTATAACCTACAGTACCTACAGTCTTTATTATATCATAACCTACCTATAGTCTTTATTTTGTATAAACCTACCTACAGTCTATTATATATAACCTACCTATAGTCTTTTTGTGTTATAACCTACAGTACCTACAGTCTTTTATATATAATAACCTACCTATAGTCCTTATTGTGTTATAACTACAGTACCTACAGTCTTTATTATATAATAACCTCCTATAGTCTTATTGTGTTATACCTACAGTACCTAGTCTTTATTATATCATAACCTACCTATGTCTTTATTTTGTAATAAACTCCCCTACAGTCTTTATTATATAATTAACAACTGATGCATGTCCAGAAGTATGTAAACAGCATTAGCAATAGCACATAGGAACAAGCACAAATAGTAATGTAATAAAGCCCAGAGCAATTACATTGCAGCTTTGTCATTAAAGGCTTTGCATTCTCCAACACACACAAGCTTACACAATCTAACACTTGCACACACAGTGCATGTACACTCAAGATTTCACATACTTTCTCACAGACAGCACTCGTGTACACACTCTCACAGGCACTCTCACACCACTGTCTTGCACATGCACTCCACTCATGCACAAACACTCTCTCATACATCGTTCCTAGACCTTTGTCAATTAAAGCTGCCTCTTCCCCCAAGGAAAATTGGGCCTGGCTTGGAAGGTGGGTGAAGTGGACTGACGGACAGTGGCTGGGGAACTGGAGGGCTGACTTTACACACAGATTTGTAAATATAACAGACTGGTACATATAAGATGCCTTAATGCCCAGCCCCACACAGACTGGTACATATAAGATGCCTTAATGCCCAGCCCACACAGACTGGTATATTAGATGCCTTAATGCCCAGCCCAACAGATGGTATAATAAGATGCCTTAATGCAGCCCACACAGACTGGTACATATAAGATGCCTTAATGCCCAGCCCACACAGGCTGAGTACATATAGATGCCTTAATGCCCAGCCCACACAGACTGGTATATAAAGATGCTTAATGCCCAGCCCCACACAGGCTAGTACATATAAGATGCCTTAATGCCCAGCCCACACAGACTGGTATATATAAGATGCCTTAATGCCCAGCCCACACAGACTGGTAAATATAAGATGTTAATGCCCAGCCCACACAGGCTAGTACATATAGATGCCTTAATGCCCAGCCCACACAGGCTAATACAATAAGATGCCTTAATGCCAGACCTCACAGACTGGTATATATAAGATGCCTTGATGCCCAGCCCACACAGACTGGTAACATATAAGATGCCTTAATGCCCAGCCCACACAGACTGTATATATAAGATGCCTAATGCCCAGCCACACAGGCTTAGTTACATATAAGATGCCTTAATGCCCAGCCCACACAGACTGGTATATATAACATGCCTTAATGCCCAGCCCACACAGACTAGTACATATAAGATGCCTTAAAGCCCAGCCCACACAGGCTAGTACATATAAGATGCCTTAATGCCCAGCCCACACAGGCTAGTACATATAAGATGCCTTAATTCCCAGCCCACACAGATTGTTACATATAAGATGCCCTAATGCACACCTCCAAGGACCAGGAAAAACTCCCACAACCGGCCTAACAAAGGATCGAGACCGCTGCAGAAAAAGTCCAGCGTGTCTGGCTGCAGTGTGTCTGCAAGGGGTGTTGGTCGCGTCCACATGGGGAAAGGGTAGCTCCCAGAAATGTATTTATGAAAATAGTCTATTAGTAAGTTACTAAGATTGGGTTATCGGTGCTGAAACCTGTGCCTAAAGGTTCATACACATGTACGATCATGGGTGTCGACCCGTGACGCACGATGTGTATGATTGGCTGACAATTGTGAAGTGCACTTTCTTGTCTGTTTGTTTCGAAGATCCGCCTGGACGGTCAGACAGCGATCCCCGGACGAAACGGCCATTCATACACATCATGCGTCGCAGTTCGGTCCCCGCGAATTCACGTTTGTACGAGCCTTTACACATTCTGTCTTCATTTCATATAGTGTCCATACTAATTTGTATTGTGGAATGTTCAGCTATTTAGATCCCATCTTTGTTAGGTGAAGATGAGCCTTAAATCTGAGGGTTAAATAAAAGTCCTTCTGTCCTAACTGTCAAATGGCATCAGGGGATCAGATCAGCGGAAGCTCCTTAATCTCCCGGGTTTCAATCAATACATTAAAGGAATACTTACGCTTTCAATGAAGTCCTTTAAGTGAGCGTAGACCCAGGGGACAAGGGAGCAGCAGTGGGTCAGTTAGGATTAGGTCACACTGATGTGCTTTTAAGCACAATCCGCTTTTAGCGTACACTAGTGGGTGATACGCATTTTTTTGCCCAAACGTATGCGCTCATCGGGCGATCGCAATCGCCAGGGCACGGGAACGCACTCTCATGTCCTGAAAATGCGCCTGCAATCGCGAGCGTTAATGTGCATGCTTCCGGGAGCGCGGTGTTTAAACATTATCCTTGTAGAATATATACACGCATGTCTACATTTACATGTTGTGTAAGTTGCACAGGCTTCAGCCATTGATGTGATTCAAGACTCATTTTAAATGAAAGACAGCAGGCGTTTATTTAACCCTAATTGGAAACCACAGCTGCCCTTTAATTCTACAGTTTATTTTCTTAAAGTGGTAAACGCAAAGGTTTGCAGCAATAAGTTTTAAATGAAGGAGAAAAAAGTTGTTTAGTCAATATCTTAGCAGGGTTATTCAATAAAAGTTCTTATCGTTTAAAATGGTGCTAATTTTGCCCCAACCAATCAGATGGTACCTTTTAAATGTTAAATAAGATCTGATTGGTTGGGGCAAAATTAGCACCATTTTAAGCGATAAGAACTTTTATTGATTAACCCCCGAAGAACTTTTATTGAATACCCCTGCTATCGTTTAAAATGGTGCTAATTTTGCTAATCAGATCTTATTTAACATTTGAAAGCTAAAATCTGATTGGTTGGGGCAAAATTAGCACCATTTTAAACGATAAGAACTTTTATTGAATCTATAAAATCCTTATTAATTCTCTGGCTGTGTTTTGTACATTTTCCACTTGGTGGCAGTAGAACTCCATCCTATGATTTATATAATATGTTTTCAAGCTATAAATATTCTGAAGGCCAAATGCTTCTTTCTTGTTATAGATAAAAAAAAAATTATCCCACATAATAATACATTTGCATTTTATCACTGTAGGGCGCCCAGTAGAATTGTGTGCCGTTTATTAACAGCAATTAACAGTTTATTAACTTTACGGCTTTGACCGCGGAGAATTTAGCCATTTGGAAAGCTGAGCAAACCTTTCAATGGAAAACTAAAGGTGACCATACATATGTGCGATATCACACACGCTCATCGATCCTGCCGGAAAGTAATATCGCACATATGTATGGCTACCTTAAGGGCTTGTTCACACAGACACAAATTCTTGCAGCAGTGTTCTATTATTTAACGGACTGGGTCAAAAAATTGACCGCAACGCATGTTTCTGTCTGGAAATGGCTGCGTGTAGTGTGTATAAGTCCTAAAAAACGACTTCCACTTTATTCATGTCTGTAGGCACAAGGCATGAGTAATCCTACTTCCCCTTTTGCTTTCATTTAAAATGTATATGGATTTGAAGTGTTGCCATGATCATTAGAAGCTCTTGGTCTGCCTGAAACTATTTTTGAATGTTGGTCAGGGATCCAATCATGGCAAAGTTTGAAAGCAGATGACTTTCATATTAAAGCGAAATGCGTTTTAGGAATATTCGTATCCCCTGTATGGCTTGTGACACCTACATTTACATATCTTGTCGCAATACTCCAATACTCTGATATTCCAGGTCCCTAACTGCCTTAATGCCATCTCTGCAGTATATCTCCAATATCTCCAACCTATCTCAAACCCCATCTAAACACACTAACCCACTTTCATTTATTCTATCCTCAAAGCTATCCAAATTGTTTATGTTTATGCCCCATCATATCCCAGTTAGACTACTGTAACACCCTCCTGTGTTATTTACCATAAAAACAATTGGCACCACCCCAAACTCTGCTGCCTGGCTCATTAATTTCTCTTCTCACTTCTCTAATGCCTCTCCTCTCTGTCAGTCTTTCCACTGGCTGCCCATCATACAAAGGGTCCAGCTGCTTACCCTATCCTACTATCTTATACAGCCCCTCCATATATCTCAGAGCTGATCCACAGATACCGTCCAAGGCGTAACCTCCGCTCTGCAAATTATATTCTTCCCCAATCCACCCTAGTCACCTCTTCCCACGCCAGCATTTGGGACTTGTGCTGTCCCTTTGCTCTGGAACTCCCTTCATCCATCATTCAACATCCCGTAATATCTTCAAATGCAACCTCAAAACTCACCTCTTCAGGCAAGCATGTAACCTGCCCTAGACATTACCCCTCCCATTAACCTAACATGATCCTACCCTCTCGTAAAGTGAAAGGCTACACCTTATGTCTCATACCCATTTCCTCTAGACTGTAAGCTGTCTTGGGTAGGGCCCCTTTCCTATTAACCTGACACTGCTGCCTGACTTTGTATTATATGCACTAGTCTTGTATGTCACATGTATGACTTAATAATATATACACAACCTTTGTATGTAACGTGTATGACTATATTATATGCACTACCCTTGTATTTGACATGAATGACTTTGCTTTATAGGAATTACCCTTGTATGTAACATGTATGACTTTGTATTGTATGAAACAACCTTGTTAGTAACATGTATGCAACGTGTAAAACTTTGTATTATATAAAATAATATATGAACTAACCTTGCGTGTAATTTTCATGACTTTGAATTATAGCCATTATCCTTGCATGTATCATGTATGACTTATTATTATATGCAGTATAAGAACTTTTATTGATTAACCCCCGAAGAACTTTTATTGAATACCCCTGCTTATCGTTTAAAATGGTGCTAATTTTGCTAATCAGATCTTATTTAACATTGAAAGCTAAAATCTGATTGGTTGGGGCAAAATTAGCACCATTTTAAACGATAAGAAACTTTTATTGAATCTATAAAATCCTTATAATTCTCTGGCTGTGTTTTGTACATTTTCCACTTGGTGGCAGTAGAACTCCATCCTATGATTATTAATAATATGTTTCAAGCTAAATATTCTGAAGGCCCAAATGCTTCTTTATTGTTATAGATAAAAAAAAAATTATCCCACATAAAATAATTTGCATTTTATCACTGTAGGGCGCCCAGTAGAATTGTGTGCCGTTAATTAACAGCAATAACAGTTATATAACTTTACGGCTTTGACCGCGGAGAATTTTAGCCATTTGGAAAGCTGAGCAAACCTTTCAATGGAAAAACAAAGGTGACCATACATATGTGCGATATCACACAGCTCACGATCCTGCCGAAGTAAATCGCAATAGTATGGCTACCTTAGGGCTTGTTCACACAGACAAAATTCTGCAGCAGTGTTTCTATTATTAACGACGGGTCAAAAATTGACCGCAACGCATGTTTCTGTCTGGAAATGGCTGCGTGTAGTGTTGTATAAGTCCTAAAAAAACGACGTCCACTTATTCATGTCTGTAGGCACAAGGCCTGAGTAATCCATACTTCCCTTTTGCTTTCATTTAAAATTGTATATGGATTTGAAGTTTGCCATGATCATTAGAAGATCTTGGTCTGCCTGAAACTATTTTTGAAGGTGGTCAGGGATCCAATCATGGCAAAGTTTGAAAGCAGATGACTTTCATATTAAAGCGAAATGCCGTTTTAGGAATATTCGTATCCCCTGTATGGCTTGTGACACACCTACATACATATCTTGTCCAATACCCATACTCTGATATTCCGGGTCCCTAACGCCTAATGCCATCTCTGCATATATCTCCAATATCTCCAACCTATCTCAAACCCACTCTAACACACTAACCCACTTTCATTTATTCTATCCCTCAAAGCTATCAAATTGTTTATTTATGCCCATCATATCCCAGTTAGACTACTGTAACACCCTCCTGGTTTTACCATAAAAACAATTGGCACCACCCCAAACTCTGGCGCTGGCTCATTAATTTCTCTTCTCACTTCTCTAATGCCTCTCCTCTCTGGTCAGTCTTTCACTGGCTGCCATCATACAAAGGTCCAGCTGCTTACCCTAATCTCTATCTTATACAGCCCTCCATATATCAGAGCTGATACCAGATTACCGTCCAAGGCGTAACCTCCGCTCTGCAAATGATATTCTTCCCAATCCCACCTAGTCACTCTTCCACGCCAGCATTTGGGACTTGTGCTGTCCCTTTGCAGGAACTCCCTTCATCCATATTCAACATCCCGTAATATCTTCAATGCAACCTCAAAACTCACCTCTTCAGGCAAGGCATGTAAACTGCCTGACATTACCCCTCCCATTAACCTACATGATCCTACCTCTCGTAAAGTGAAAGGTACACCTTATGTCTCATACCCATTCCTCAGCTAGACTGTAGCTGTTCTTGGGTAGGGCCCCTTTCTATTAACCTGACAGTGCCATGACTGTTGGATATTGCACTAGTCTTGTATGTCACATGTATGACTTAATAATATATACACAACCTTTGATGTAACGTGTATGACTATATTATATGCACTACCCTTGTATTTGAAATGAATGACTTTGCTTTATAGGAATTACCCGTATGGTAACAGTATGACTTTGTATTTATGAAACAACCTTTTAGTAACATGTATGCAACGTGTAGTAACTTTGTATTATATAAATAATATATGAATATAATAACCTTGCGTGTAATTTATGACTTTGAATTATAGCCCATTATCCTTGGCATGTCATGTATGACTTATTATTATATGCAAGTTACCCTTGGTGTAACATGTATGACTTCAGTATATATGCGTACCCTTGTGTGTTAACGGTATGACTTTGTATTGTATGAACTAATTTGTGTGTAACAGACAATGACATACATTACAAGTGTATGTAACATATAACATAAACCACTGTGAAAGTTTTGTACACTTTCATACTCTATGACTCTCCTAAACATAGAAATGGTAAATCCAAAATTGCCACTCTCTGGGCCATAGTTACGATTGCGACGGTACATTTACCGACCGAACGTTCGTTAATAACTACCAACTACCGCAATGGTATTCTATGGAGATCTGAATCACGATTCGTTATCGGAAATTTACGTTCGCTAAACGGCTAGTTTATCTCCGATCGGTTTTAAACGATCGTTAAATTTACGATTACCGATCGCTAAAGTCACGGTATCGCTAAAAAGCGATCCCGCGACTTATAACTATGGCCACTGTTACGGAAGGTCCCAGTCCAGAATTCATGCCATAAAGTCCAATATTCACTGTCAAGTATAAATGATGGAAGTGTCCTCTAGATTTTTGTGCAAAAAATGTTAACATTTATTCACACAACACGGCAAAACTGTGCTTGTCTTATTCATGCTGGGTTGATGGTGAAATAATGTTACGGTTTTTTGCACATAAATCTGGGAGGACACTTCCATCATTATGCCTAGAAAAATAAACTTACCTACAAGGATGGATCCATCATCGGTAGGTCAGCCTCCTTGCTGCTGTTGCAACAATGTGGGTGGCTTTGGAGAGAACTGATATACTGGGTAAGGGATCGTTCCTGTTAGTATGTTGGTTTTGTTTTCTGATGGTGATCGTACCCTTAAACATGAATTGACCAGGCCAAGCACTCACTTTGTGACTAAACGTGAAGCAGAAGTAAATGTGTCAGTTTGAAGTGGTGAATAGTTGTAGTTTACAGTAAATGGAATTTAAAGGGTAAGTCCAGCCTAAAATGAAAACTTACATACAGGTAAAATCACCCCAACTAAAACCCATAACGGTAATAGGTTTGAAATGTGAAATATATAAGTCTAACCTGAATCCTCCTACACAATGTTCTGTTCCCCCGGTTCTGCTTCCTGGTTCTTCAGTTAGTAACTGTCAGTTATGAGATTGACTCACAGCCAATGACTGAAATGTTAATCCCTGTCTGCCTCTCTGAGCATGCCCAGGCTCAGTACAGGTCAGTACAGGTTTCTAAAGGGCTCAGTTTCCATGAGGCATCCAGAAGCCATAGCAGGGCATACAGTAATAATCATAGGACAAACATGATGATTATCAACATATTGTAAAGAGGCCATTCTTTCTAAAGATGTTATCATGAGGGTGGAGTGAGTTGTCCTTTAAGTCGAATTCGTATTACAAAGCTTGTTTCTTTATTGTTCTCTCTTTCCTGTTCTTATACATAGCCCATACTGTTCCTGGGCTTACCCATCCTCCACGGTAAATGTTAACATCGCAACCTGTAAAAAACTATTGGTCTCTTCTAAACATACCTCAGAATTTCAGGGGTATTTCATAGCAAGTCGTGTGATGCCCTAGTCCCCGACTATACCTTCAGCGCCTATACCCCAATCTACAGCCGCTGTCTTCACCATAGGACAAGCCCCCCGATCGTCGGGAGACCTGTCACACCTCACTGTACACAGTTACCCCCAGGTTCTAGAGCGCAAGGTATAGACGCTGAAGCCGCGGTACACTGTGGAAAACCGGAACACCAATGGAGCTGGACAAGGACTGGAAGGCAAGAAAAAAACAATATACAGGATCACAAGGAATAATGAGAAGAACAATGCTAATATGAAAAGGCAAAAAGAAGAACAAGACTGGCTACTGAAAACTAGACTTGGCTACTAGAGAATAGCTGGACCACTAGCTGGCCTAACCAAAACTATAAAAGGACAACAAAAGGCTTAAAAAAAGCAGAGGAACCAATAGGGAATGAAGGAAGAAGGAGTCACGATGCAGGATTGGTTAGTTTACTATTGAATCCTCTCACCATCCAACTGGTGCTTACTGGACAGAGGAGAGAGAATGAGGTGTCTGCATGACGCTAGCAAGACACAGAAGCACGAAGAGCCAGCGCGCGGAGAACGGGGAGGACGCGCGGGACGCGGAGTCGAGTATGTGCTACCAGCCAAGACACCCCAGGTAAGCGATGCGCCGCCGACAAAGTTCAGTGGAAGTTCACTGTACTACTGGTAAATGTAGTTTTATATGACGAAAAACTGGTACTGTGAATATACAGTTACTTTACAGAGAATATATTAGAGTTAGATCTATATATGGAATTTCAGCCAGTCTGTCTGCCGTTAGGAGTAATGTTAATTAAACTGACTCAATGCACGCGGTAGGCGTGGTGACTTAATCCCCGATCTAAACACTCCGACACTGATCTGATACAAGCTCAGAACCGCACGCTCACCTTACGGTAGGCCGGGAACCAGGTGGATCCACGCCCCACACGTTGGCTAGGATCATGAGAATCAGAGCACAATAGCATCATACAATGCAGAATTTCCCAAACTTATTTACATCCAGACAAAGACCTGAGTGCTTTTCTTTGGTATTGTGTAATAAAAGTTTGTATTTAAGCAAATTGCTGTTGTGTAATATGTAGGGCGATGCATTTCATCACCAGCACCCATAAATAACTCTGCTGGTTAAGTGCATCGGTAATGGAAAAGATTTGGGGTTGTCTGGTAGAAAACAGGACTTAGGTATAGCAAACATGCAGGTTGCAAACGGATAGAGCTGAGCAAGATATTGTATTGTATACAGAGGGGAATAGATTCAAGGGAGAAAAAATATTATATTCTCCCTCTTACAAGGCCACTGGTAAGGCCTCAGTTTGGGAATATGCAGTTGCGTTTTGGAAGTCCCATATACAAAAGGGAATCTTGGAAAATGAAGCAGTCTAGAGAAGGGCAACTAAATTAATAAGGGGAATGGGGGGTGGTAAATTACTAGTGGCGGGGTGAGATCTGAGAGCTGCACAGCCTCTCTCCAGGGAGTTGCCCAGAGTAAAGGTGGCCATACATATGAACGATATATAGGTAAATCCTGTGTGGAACATGGGATTTACTCGTATTATCGTGTAATGTATGTTTATAAGACCTTATGGGTAGGGTATATAAAGGTTGGTAAGATGGACGGTTTATATGTCTTTATACAACCTCCTAATATTACTATTTTGTTATAGGTAACTTATACAGATTTATGGGTTAGGGTATAAAGGTTGGACTAGATGGACGTATGTCTTTTACAACCTCCAATAACTATGTTACTAGTAAAACTGTTATACAGACATTATGGGTGGGTATAAGGGATGGACTAGATGGACGTAGTTTTATACAACCTCTCCACTACTATGTTACTATGTTAACTGTTTCTACAGACATTATGGGAGGGTATAAAGGTTTGGACTCGATGGAGTATGTGTCTGATTACCAACCTCAATACTATGTTCTATGTAACGTTATACAGACATATGGGTGGGTGGGGGTGGGGTATAAGGTTGGACTGATTGGGACGTATGGCTTCTTTATACAAACCTCCAATACTATGTTACTATGAATGTTATACAGACCATTATGGGCTTAGGGATAAAGGTTGACTAGAGGGACGTATGTCTTTATACAAACTCCAATACTACTCCATGTTACTAGTAAACTGTTATACGACATTATGGGTGGGGATAAAAGGTGAATAGATGGGGACGTATTAGTCTTTATACAACTCAATACTATGTTACTATGTAAACTGTTATACAGAACATTATGGGTAGAGAGAAAGGTGGACAAGATGGACGTATGTCTTTATACAACCTTCCATACTATGTTACACTAGTAACTGTCTATACAGACATTATGGGCTTAGGGTAGAAAGGTTGACCTAGATGGACGTATGTCTTTATAAACCTCCAATACTATTGTTACATGTAACTGTTATACAGACATTAGGGGTAGAGTATAAGGGGGACTAGATGGACATATGTCTTATACACCTCCAATGACTATTTACTATGTAAACTTTACCACAGACATTATGGGTAGGGTATAAAGGTTTTGGACTAGATGGACGGTTATTTGGTTTTCTTTTTGTATACAAACCTTTCAATACTACTGTTACTATGTAACTGTTATACAGACATTATGGGTAGGGGATAAAGGTTGGACTAGATGGACGTATGTCTGATACAACCTCCAATCCGATTTACTAGTAAACTGTTATACAGACATATGGGTGAAGTTATAAAGGTTGGACTAGATGGACCTATGTCTTTATTACAACCTCAATACTATTATATGTAACTGTTATACAAGACATTCTGGGTTTAGGGTAGAAAGTTTGGACTGATGGCACGTTTATGTCTTATAAACCTCCAAATACTATGGTACTATGTACACTGTTATTGCCAGACAGAGGGTAGGGTTATAAAGGTTTGGAACGAGATGGACGTTATGTCATTTATACAACCTCAACTAATATTTACTGTGTAACTGGTATACAGACATTATGAGTAGGGTATAAAGGTTGGATAGAGGGACGTAGTCGTTATTTTTTTTTTTTACAACCTCCATACTTATGTTACTATTGCAACTGTTATCCAGACATTATGGGTAGGGTATAAAGGTGGGATCAGATGGGCGTATTGTCTTTATCCAACCTCCAATACTATTGTACTAGTAAACTGTTATACAGCATTATGGGTAGGGTATAAGGTTGGACTAGATATACGTATGTTTTATACACCTCCAATACATGTTACTATGTAAAATGTCTAGACAGAACATTATGGGATAGGGGTATAACGGTTTTGGACTAGATGGACGTATGTCTTTATATAAACCTCAATACTAGGTTACTAGTAACTGTTAGACAGACAGTATGGGTAGGTTATAACGGTTGGTTTGGACTAGATGCACGTTGTCTTAACAACCTCCAAATTACTATGTTACTGTAACTGTTTCAGACATTATCGGGTAGGGTATAAAGGTTGGACTAGATGGGACGTATGTCTTTATACAACTCCAATACTATGTTACTATGGTAATGTTATTAACAGACATAGGGGTAGGGTATAACGGTTTGGACTAGATGCTACGTATGCTTTAAACCAACCTCCAATACTATGTTACTGTGTAAACTGTTATACAGACATTATGGGTAGGGTATAAAACGGTTGGACGAGTGGACGTATGTCGTTATACAACCCCAATTACTAGTTATATGTAAAATGTTATACAGAATTATGGGTAGGGTTTATAACGGGTTTGATATAGATGGCACGATGTCTTTAGACAACCTCCAATACTAGGTTACTATGTGTGTTGTAACTGTATACAGACATTAGGGGTAGGGTATAAAGGTTGGCCTAGAGGGCATTCGTTCGTCCGCGTCACCAGTATGTCTTGTTTTAACTCATTGCCTATGTGTATTGAGTACTATTTGAATAGTCTTTTCCCGTTGGGGGATTTAGTTGCCTCAGTAGAGTTTCTGTAAAGGAACATCCATGGAAGTGGTGCATCCTGGGAAGGTCCATACACACCAGAAATGGCTGCTCAATTAGGACCACAGAAAGAAAAGCAAAGGACAGAATTCAGTAGATTACAAAAGTCAGGGTGTCCCCTTTAATGAATTATGAGCGCCTGTGCCTTTTAAATTTAGCTGGCTGTTGAGATTGATAGCACAGGTCGCGTTGCCCGGGGATAGTGTGCTCACTTGCCCACATGTTGGTACTAATAACAATGGTTTGTTCCAAGTGTTATATGTAATTGCTGCAACAAAACCACATTGTCATTGTACACACATTAATCTCAATGGGATTATCGAAGGGTTGTGTACCAAGACCTGTACTCTGCATGCTTCTACTGGCTAACCTGGGCATGTACCGTGTGTGGGTTGGCTGCTGTTACATTGAGGGGTCACATAGCAAGTGGGTTATATATGTTGGCCCATAGGATTTAACGACACTCTTTAATCCCAATGGATTTTCAGGTCTCGTTTTTCATGTGTGATGTGCTGTGGTAGTTCTCTTCTGACTACTGTTGTGTGTGTGTGTGGAGTCTCTGAATACTGGTGTGTGTGGTGGTAGGCTCTGACTATGTGTGTGTGTGTGTAGGTAGTCTCTGCTACGTGTGTGTGTGTGTGGTAGTCTCTGACTACTGTGTGTGTGTGTGTGTGTGTGGTAGTCTGTCGTGCTGTGATGGGATGTTAGTGTGGTTGGTAGGTTCTGTGTCTAGTGGTGTGGTATCTCTGTCTGTGTGCTGTGTGGTATTCTCAGATTTGTATGTGTGTGTGTGGTGTGGTATTCTCGTCTAGTGGTGTGGGTTGATCATGTAAGTTGGTGTCTTGTGTCTGGTACTTGTAGTGTGTGGTGTGTGGTATTCCTGTCTAGTGATGTGGGGTGTGTTGTGTGTTGTGTCGGTATTTGTTCGGTGTTGGTGCATGTTTCTACTGTCTGGTAGTGTGTGTGTGGTATTCTCTGTCTAGTCGTGTGTGTGTTCGTAGTGTGGTGTTAGTCTCTGTCTAGTTATGTTGTGTGGTTATTCTCGTCTAGTGTATTGGTGTTTGAGTGTGTGTGGTATTCTGTATAGTGTGTTGTGTGTGATGTACGTCTCTGTGAGGTGTTGTGTGATATCTCTGTGTCTTGGATGTTCGTTGTGTGGTGTGTGGGTGGTATTCTCTGTCGTGGTGGTATTCGTTAGTGTGTGTGTGTGGTACGTGGTGGCTTGTTAGGTGTGTCTGTGTATGTGGTTTGGTGGTATTTCTGTTCTAGTTGCTGTGTGTGGTATATGTCGTCTGTCTAGTGTGTGTGTGTGTGTGTGATGTGTGTCTAGTGTGGGTGGTTCTGTGTCTTCTCTAGGTCTTGTCTGTGTGGTATTCTCTGTCTAGTGTGCGGTGGTATTCTATGTCTATGATGTGGTGTGGGTTGGTGTGGATTCTCTGTCTAGGTGTGTGTGTGGATATTTTGTCTAGTGGGTGTGTGGTATCTCTTATAGTGTGCGTAGTGTGTGTTGTCTAGTGTGGTGGGTATTCTCTGTCTAGTGTTGTGTGGTGGTATTCTCCAGTGCTAGGGTGTGTGTGTGTGTGTGGTATTGATCTGTCTGTTAGTGTGGATTTTTGTGTGTGTTTTGTCTAGTGTGTGAGTGGTATACTCGTATAGTGTGCTGGTTTGTGGTATCTCGGTACTAGTGGTGGTCTTGTTAGTGGTTGTGTTGGTATTTCTTCTTTGTTATTGGGGGTACTTTAGTAGTGTCGGTAGGTTGGTATTCTTCGATATGTGATGTGGTATTAAGTGTAGTAGTGGGTGGTATATCGTCTGAGGGTTGACTGGGTGTGGTCGTTAGTGGGTGGTGATATTCTCTGTATAGTGTGTGTTGTGGAAATCTTCTCTGTCTAGCTTTGGTGTGTGGGTTATTCTTGTAGAGTGGTTTATTTCAGGTAGACTATTGTCGTGTGTGTATTCGGTGTCTACGCTGTGTGTGGTAGTTTCTGTTAGGTGGAGTTGGTGCCGTGTAGGGTAGTCTCTGTCCTAGTGTGTGTTGGGTGTGGTATGTGGTCTGTATATGTCTGTGGTGTGTGTGTGAATTCTGTCTATGTGTGCTGTGGTTCTGGTACTAGTAGTGTGTGTCTTGTCGTAGGTGTCTGGTGTGTGGTATTCTCTGTCGTATGTGTATGGGTTGGTGTGTGTGTGTGTGTGTGGTGTCATTCGTATGTCTAGTGTGTGTGTGTTGGAGTATTCATCTGTCTAGTGAGGGTGATGTGTGGGAGGTTCTACTGTTCTAGTGGTGGTGGTACTGTATGTGTGTGGTGTTGGTATACCGTCTAGGTCTGGTATGTCGCTGATTCGTGGGTGTGGATTCTGTCTAGTGTGTGTTGCTGTTTCGTGGTAGTGCAGTGGGTGTTGTATCTCTGTCTATGTGGGCTTTTGGGGTGCTGTGTGCGTTATTGCTATGTTATAGTGTGTGGTGGTATTCTCTGTAGGTGACGGTGGTGGTATTCTACGGACTAGTGGGTGTGTGGTATTCATCTGTACTGGAGGGTGTGTGTCGGTTATTTGTCGGTTCTTGAGGTTAGATGTCTTGTTGTGGGTTAGTGTGTGGGGTGGTGGTGGTGATTCTCGTCTAGGTTGGGTCTGTCTGTGTGTGGTCGTGTCGGATTCGTCTGGGGATAGTGATGATGGTGGTTTAATGCTCTGTTCTAGGTGTGTTATTCTCTGTCTAGTTGTGTGTGGTATTCTCTGGCTAGGGGTGTGTGTCGGTATATGATTGTTTCTAGTGTGGGGGTTGGTGTGGATATTCTCTGTATAGGTGTGGCTGGCTGTGGTATTCTCTGTCTAGTGATGTGGTGGGTGTATCTCTGTCTAGTGATTTGTGTGGTATTTATGATCGTGTGTGTCTCGTAGTTGTGTGTGTGTCTGTTCAGGTTTGTGTATTCTCTGTCAGGATGTGTGTGGTATTCTCGTTCAGTGTGTGTGTGTGTATTCTCGTCTAGTGTGTGTGTGTGGTATTCTCTGTCTAGTGTGTGTGGTATTCTCTGTCTATTGTTGGTTCTTGTTAGTAGTGTGTGTGAGGTGGATGTCGATCTATGTCTAGTGGTGGTGTGGGATATTCTATTGTCTAGTGTGTGGTGTGATTTCTCTGTCTAGTGTTGGTGTGTGGGGTGATTGGTCTATGTGGTGTGCGTTATTCTCTGTCTAGTGTGTGGTGTGGTATTTCTGTTGCTAGTGTTGTGTGTGTGTGTGGTGGTGTGAGTATCTTCTGTCTTGTATGTGTGTTGTGTGGTGTGGTGGTATTCTCTGTTAGGTGTGTGTGATCTCTGTTAGGGTTTTGTGTGTCTGCTGGTTTCATCGTTAGTGGGTGTGTGTGTGGATATTCTTGTCTAGTGTTTCGTGGGGTGGTATTCTGTGTCTAGTGTGGTGTGTGGTCTATTCTTGTCTATGAGTGTGTGTGGTGTTGTTGTGGTATAGTCTCGGTGTCGTGATTTTGGTAGTGTGTGTGTGTTGTTGTGTAGTGGTGTGTGTGTGTGTGGATTCTGTCTAGTGTGGTGTGTGGTGGTATTATCTGTCTAGTGGTGGGGTGCTACTTGTCGTGTGGGTGATTCTCTGTATAGCTGTGTGTTGGATTCGTCTGGTTGATCTCGGCTAGTGTTGTGTGTGGTATTCGTCTGTCTAGGGTTGATGCTTGAAGTGTGGTGTGGTCTTGTAGTGGGGAATTCTTCTGTCTAGTGGTGTGTGGTATTCTCTGTCTAGTGTCGTGTGTGGGATATCTCTGTCTAGTGTGGGTGTTGGATTCTCGTTAGTTGTGTGTGTGTGGTATTGGGTCTTAGTGGTGTGTGGTATTCTGTCTAGATGTGTTGTGTGATATTCTACTGTCTATGGTGGGTTTATTCGTTGTGTAGTGTGTGGTGGTATTATCGTCTGGTGTGTAGTTTGTGTCTGTGTGTTTGTGGTATTCTCTGTGCTAGTGTGGTGTTGATTATAATCTCTGTCTAGTGTGTGTTGTGGTATTCTTGTATAATGTTGTGTGGTTGATAGTCTTGTATAGTGGAGGTGTTGTTATGTGTGTGGTATTCTCTGTCTAGCGGTGTGTGTGTGTGTGTATTCTCTGTTTCGTGTCGTGTGTGGTATTATGTCTTTGTATTCTGTCTAATGTGTGTGTGGTATTATCTGCTAGTAATGTGTTGTGTTGGTATTCTCTGTCTAGTGATGTGTCTGCTGTGTGTTATCTAGGTCTAGGTGGTTGTGTGTGGGTGTAGTGGCGGTCTAGTGGGTGTGGGTTGTGTGGTATCTCGTTATGTGTGTTTATGGGTGTGTTATTCGTTGGGTGGGTGCATGTGTGGATCGATCTCCTGTAGCTTGTGGTGGCTGTGGGGCTGATTGTAACTGTGTGATGGTGCGTGTGGGTGGAGTTACGTGCGAAGTGAATCCGAGGTGTGTGGATTTGTGGTAGTGTTTGTATATTGGTCTAGTGATGGTGTATTCTCGTCTAGTGGGTGCCTGTGTTTATTATCTTGGTTATGTGGTGTGTGTGGTATGTCCTGTCTAGATGTGTGTGTCGTATTCTCTGTCTAGGGGTGTGGTCGCTGTCTCGTGTGTGTGTGTGTTTCTCTGTCTAGTGTGGTGTGTGTGGTATTCCTCGTCTAGTGTGTGTGTGGTATTCTTGTATAGATGGTGTGTGGTGTGTCATATGTCTATGTGTGGTGGAGCTCGTCTAGTGTGTGTGTATATCTGTTATTGTGGTGTGGATATTCTCTGTCAGTGTGGGTGTAGTCTGGTTAGTGTGTGATGTGGTATTTTTGTCAGGTGTGTGTGGTCTTGTATTATGGTGTGTGGTATTCGCTGCTAGTGTGTGTGTGTCATTCTCTGTCTTGTGTGTGGGATAGTTCTCTGTATCTAGATGGGTGGGTATTCCTGTCTAGTGTGTTGGTGGTAGCTTTGTGGTATTGTGCTCTGTGTGTGTGTGTGTGGTGTATTCTCTGTCTAGTGTGGTGTGTGTGGAGTCTTCATGTCTAGGTGTGTGTTGGTTTATCTGGTCTAGTGTTGCTGTTGTGTGGTATTCTGTCTGTTATGTGTGTGTGTGGTGTGTGGTATTCTCTGTACTAGATGTTGGTGTGTGTATTCTCTGTCTAGTGTTTGTGTGGTATTTTTCTACTGTCTATGTGTCGTTGTGATATTCTGTCTATTAGTGTAGTGGGTGTGTGGATGTGTGGTATTCTTCTATTGTAATCTGTCTAGTGTCGTGTGTGGTATTCTCTATTGTGTGGAATCTCTGTCTATGTACGCTGTTGAATTATTTATTAGGTATGTGGGATGGGTGTGTTGTGGTGGTATTCTCGGTCTAGTGTGTGGTTGATTTCTTGTTGTATGTGTAATCTCTTGTACTAGTGGGGGTGTGGTATTCTCTGTCTAGTGTATGTGTGTGTGTGTGTGTGTGTGGTATTCTCTTTCTAGGTGGTGTTTTGGGGGTGTATTTTGTCTATGTGTGTATGTGTGGTAATCTCTGTCGTACGGTGTATATGTGTGTGTAGTGTATGGTGTGTGTGGCATAGTTGTGTGTGTGTGGTTCTATCTGTCTAGTGTGACGGGTGTGTGTATTCTGCTAGTGTATGTGTGTGGCCTTGTGCTAGTGTGTGTGTGGATGCTCTGTAGTGTGTGTGTGTGCATTCTCTGTCTAGTGTGGTTTGTTGTGGTATTTCTCTGTCTAGGTGCGTGTGTGTGGTATTTCTCGTCTAGTGTCGCTGTGTGATTTTGTTATGTATGTGTGTGTGTGTGGGTGGTATTCTAGTCTCTAGATGGGTGTGTGATATTCTCTGTCTAGTGGTATTCTGCTGTAGTGTGTGTGTTGTGGTATTCTCTGTCAGTGTGTGTGTGGTATCTTTCAATTGTTATTTTCTGTCTAGGGCTGTGTGGTGTGGTATTCTTCTTTATTGTCTATTGTGAGTGTGTGTATTCTTGTCGTAGTGTGGTGTGTGTGGTATTCCCTTGTCTATGTGTCTGTGTGTGTATTATCTTGGTCTAGTGTGGCTGTGTGTGGGATTCTCTGTTCTAGGTGTGTGTGGGTTTCTCTTATTGTGTTGTCTCTGTCTAGTTGTGTGTTTCCTGTAGGTGTGTGGTATTCTAGTGTCGTAGTGTACCTGCTGTGTTGGGTGTGTCTGTTTGTGTGTGGTTGGATTTGCGTAGTGTGTGTGTTGATCTGGTAGTTTCTTGGTGCTTAGTGTGCAGTGTGTGTGTGGTATTCTCTGTCTATGGCCGTGTGTGGTTTCTTGTCTAGTGTGTGTGTGGTATTCTCTGTCTAGTGATGTGTTTGTTGTGTGTGTGATGGTATTCTCTGTCTATGTGTGGTGTGCGATTCGTCGTCGGTATCTGTGTGGCTAGTGTGGCTGATATGCTAGGTATGGTGGTATTCTCTGTACTGTGGGTGGGTCTTTGATAGTGTGTGTGTGTATTCTCTGTCTAGTGTGGTGTGTGGTATTCTTGTCTAGTGGTGTGTGGTATCTCTGTCTAGTGATGTGTGTGGTATCTCTGTTATGTGGTGTGTGTGGTATATCTCTGTTCTAGTGTGTGTGTGGTATCTCGTGCTTTTGGATATTGTTTGTTGTGTGTGTGGTATTCTCTGTTATAGGGGTGTGGTGTGTATATTCTCTGTCTAGTGTGCTGTGTGTGATTATCTCTGTCTAGGGTGCTGCTGTGTAATCTCTGTTAGTGTGTGTGTGTGGTTATCTACTTCTCTAGTCTAGTGTGGTATGCTGTTCTAGGTGGTGTGGTATTACTGTGATAGTGTGTGTGGTGGTATGCTCTGTGCTAGTGGTGTGTGTGGTATTCTCTGTCTAGTGTGTATTTGTGGTATTCTCTGTCTAGGTGTTTTATGTGTTGTGCGTGTGGTAGTCTACTGTCGTAGTGTGTGTTCGTGATATTTCTTGTCTAGTGGCTGGTGTGTGTGCGTATTCATTCTGGTTATGGTGGTGGTATTCTCTGCTAGTGTGTGTGGGGTTGTCATATTGTCTAGTGTGTGTGTGTGTGGTATGCCTCGGTCATAGGGTGTTGTGTGGTATGTCTCTGCTAGAGGGGTGTGTGGTATTTGTCTAGTGGTGGTTCTCGTGTGTGTGTGTGTGGTATTTTGTTAGTGTGTGCTGGTGGTATTCTCTTGTACTAGTGTGGTCTGTGGTATTCATCTGTAATATGTGGTGTGTGTGGTGTTTTTTGGTAGTCTGTCTGTGTGTGTGGAATATTCTCGTTAGTGTGCGGTGTTGTTGGTATTCTCTGTCTAGGTGTTGGTGTTGTGGTATTCCCTCTAGTGTGTGTGTGTGGTATATCTCTGTTATTGTTTGGTATTATGTCAGGTGTGTGTGGTATTCTCTGTGCTAGTTGTGTAGGGTGTGGTACTTTCATAGTGTGTGTGTGGTATTCTATGTCTAGTGTGTGTGTGGTATTCTCGGTACTAGGTGTGGTGGGTACCTCTAGCTAGTGTGTAGTGGTGGTATTCTCGGTCTAGGTTGTGTGTGGGGTATTCTCTGTTATGTGTGTGTGTCGGTATTCTCTGTCTAGTGTGTGGTGTGGTATATTCTTGTTGTGTGTGATGGGGTATTCTCTGTCCTATGTGTGTGTGTGGATAGTTATGTCTAGTGGTGGTGTGGTATTCGTCTATGTGTGTGTGTGGTATATTGTCAGTGGTGTTGGTACCTTCTAGGCGTTGTGGTATCTGCTGTGGTGTGTGTGGTATCTGTTCTAGGTGTTTGTGGTATAGTGTGTGTGTGTGTGGTATTCTTCTGATAGTGTGTGTGTGGTAATTCTCTGTTAGTGATGTGTGTGTGGCTATTTGTCATTGGTGGGTAGGATTATGTTATGTGTTGTGTGTGGGGGGTTATCTATGTCTGTGGGTTGTGGTGGATATTCTTGTATAGTGTGGTGTGTGTGGTATTCTTGTGCTAGTGTAGTGGTGTGATTTCTGTTAGTGTGTGTTGTTGTGTTCTATTCTAGTCTGGGTGTATCGTCTTGGTGTGGTGTGTGTAATTATGATGTGTGTGTGTGGTATTATCTGTACTAGGTCGGTGTGTGTGGTATTTCCTGTCTAGTGTGTGTGTGTGTATGATGTTGTCGTGTATTCTCTGGCTATGTGCGATGGTGTGGTATTCTCTGTCTATTTGGTGGTGGTATTCGCTGTCTAGTTGTGCTGTGTGTGGTATTCTCTGTCTAGGTGGGTGTGGTATCTAGTGGTCTAGTGTGTGTGTGTGGTATTCGTCTTTGTTGTCTTAGTGTGTGTGTGGTATGCTCTGTCATAGATGTGTGTGTGTGGTCTCTGCTGGTGTGGTATGCTGTCTAGTGTGTGTGTGGTATTTCTTGTCTAGTGGTGATGTGGTTTGTTTGGTGTGTGTGGTATGGTCTATGTCTAGGTGTGTGTGTGGTATTCTCCTGTCTAGTTGTGTGTGTGGTACTTCCTGTCAGTAGTGTGGGTGAGTATTTCTGTTAGTGTGTGTGTGTGTATGTCTAGTGGTGTGTTGGTATTCTCTGTCTAGTGTGTGTGTGGTACTTTTATGTTGTGTGGTATCTGGTAGTCGTGTGTTGGTATCTATTCTGTTAGTGTGTGTGTATTCGCTGGTGTGGTGGTATTCTCTGTTCTAGTGTGTTGTGGTATTCTCTGTTATGTCGTTTGTGGTATTTTGTTAGTGTGTGGTGGTATGTTAGTGGTGTGGTGTTGTGTGGTATTATCGTTAGGTCAGTGTGTTGTGTGTGGTATTTCTGTCTATTGTTGTGTGTGTGTGTGTAGCTGTGTGTTTAGCTCTGGTATAGTGTTGTGTGGTAGTCTCTGTCTAACTGTGTGTGTGTGTGTTGTGTTGTCTGGTTGTCTGTGTGTATCTGTAGGTGTGGTGTGGTGTGTCTCTGTCTAGCTGTGTGTGTGGTATTCTGTCTAGCGTGTGTGTGTGTGGTATCTCTGTATGTTTCGGTTGGATGTCGGTGTGTGTGGTATTCTCTGTTTAGTGGTGTGGGTGGTATTCTCGTCCTAGTGTTTGTGTGGTATCTCTGTTCTAGGTGTAGTGGTGTGTATTGCTACTGTCTAGGTGTGTGGGATTCTCTGTGTCTAGTGTGGTGTGGGTATCTCTGTCTAGTGTGGTGTTGTGTGGTATTCTCTGTCTAAGTGTTGGTGTGTCATTCTCTGTCATGTGTGTGTGTGGTATTCTCTGTCATAGTGTGTGTGGGTTGAGTTCTCTGTCTCGGTGTGTGTGGTATTCTTTTAGACAGACAGGACCTTGACCCAAATCCTTCCACTTTCTAGAATGCCCAGTACCATGTCCTTGTGTTAACAATCACAATCTGTTGCTGAGTGTTGTAGACCAAAATCATTGCGGCCTGTCCCAGCAACTTTATAGCCTATGTGTTGGATTTATTATGCATCATTCACACTAGGAACGAATCCTAAAACGCAGTGCTGGAGTGATGTTTAATACATTTTTTGATCGGTTGCTGACCATCGGTGTGTGTGATTATTGTTGGTGTCTCCGATACGTTTTAACTCGTTATGACTAAGTCATGGCCAAATAACATCAAAGGAAATCCCCAGACATCTTTTCGGAAAACGGGACAGAACTGCGTGCAGCCAATTCTTTTTTTAAACGAACTGGTTTTGAGCAAGCTACATTCGAGGGTACAGCCCAATGCGAAGGTTACGACGATACTTTCGAGGGTTAGAGAAAAATGATCGTTACTTTTGAGGGTTAACGTTAACGAACGATATTTTGAGGTTAGCGTAAACGAACAATACTTTCGAGGGTTAGCGTAAGACGAAACAATACTTTCGAGGGTTAAGCGGGAAGGAAATAGAACCATAAATAACGAGGGATACTGAAATCGAACGATTGACTTTCGAGGGTTAGCAAAAACGAACGATACTTTCGAGGTTAGCGAAAAACGAACATACGTTCGAGGGTGAGGGTTAGCAAAACGAACGATACTTTCGGGGTTAGCGAAAACGAAACGGATACTTCGAGGGTTAGTGTATAAACGAACGATACTTCGATGGTTAACGTAACCGAATGATACTTTCTGAGGGTAGCGTAAACGAACAATACTTTCATGGGTTAGCATAAACGAAAAAAACTTTCGAGGGTTAGTGTAAACGAATGATACTTTCGAGGGGTTAGCGGTAACGAAACACTACTTTCGAGGGTTAGCAAAAAACGGAACGTATTCTCGAAGGAGTGTTTAGCCGGAAAACGAAACGATACATTTCGAGGGGTAGTGTAAACGAACGAGACTTCGATGGTTTACGTAAACAGAAAACGATTCTTGTCCGCGGGTTAGTGTAAACAACCGATACTTTTGCGGGTTGCGAAACGAACGATTACGTTTCGAGGGGTAGCGGAAACGACACGGACTTGCGAGAGTTAGCAAAACGAACGATACTTTCGAGGCTTAGCGAAAAAAAACGAACGCTCTTTCGAGGGTTACGAAAGCGAACGATACTTGCGAGGGTTAGTGTAAACGAACGATACTTTCGAGGGTTAGAGTAAACGAACGATACTTTCGGGGTTAGCGAAAACGAACGATTCTTTCGAGGGTTAGCTAAATCGAACGTACATTTTTCGGGAAGGGTTAGTGTAACGAACGATACATTCCGAGGTTAGCGGAAAATAGAACCATTAAATAGAGGATACTGAAATCGACGATCCTTTGGAGGGTAGCGGACCGGCTCGTGTTAAATGCGATAATCTTGAAACAGCGACGACGAACTCGATAAATTATCGAAGTCCGGAAAGGGAACTCGGTTAAGTTTGGTCAACTCGGGTTCGGGTAGCTAGAGTTTTGCCATCTCTACTAGGAGTGGATTCTCTAGACAAGTAAAAAGCTGAAATCTCCCAGCAGGTGCAGGTGTAAACGGAACCATAGATAGTGTTTTTCAGACTTTTTTCAGTTCATTGATAAACCAAACCAGCGCGATGTCACATGTCCCATAACACAGGAAAAAAATAAAAAAATAAATGATTTTATTCATTGTTTTTCAGTACCGGTAAATTGACATACATACTTTACTGCTCAACAGTCTCTATGGTCCAAGTCAACACAGACTGTCACACTACAGCTGAGAAATTTCCCAGCAAAAACTGTACCTTATTTTAAAGAATCCAATATCTACAGGGCCCAGGTGGGGTCTTTTTAAAAGAAATGGAACATATACTGTCCTCCCTTGTTAGAAGGACAATAGGGTATGACTTATTGCGTACAGAATAGCATTGCCATATTTACATTTGAATATATCTAAGTGGGAGAGCTTGTCATAACTGCTTGCCCAACCCAAGGTGATTTCTCTCCGGCTTGCCAGTAATAAGACCAAATAAAACCGATAGATTCTGTTTTCAGGCTAGGAGCAATATTCCTGCTGTCCTTGCACTAACAGAACTTTCATCAACGGGCAAAGGCATCCTACATCTTAGTCTCCTTAAGAACCGCCATTTCGGAATGTTTAAAGGAACTATAACCATAAATACAATCTGTATTCTCTGTATCTTATGTATCTTCCTGACATGCTTGTGTAAACTAAGGTGGTGTTGTGGGGCATTTGATAAAATTTAGTTCAACAAGCAGGACAGTCGGTCTGTGAGTGATAACCCCAGCCGTTCTAGCAACCTTAAAATCTGCCACGAATTTATCCATTTTATCCAAAATCCTTTAAAGGAGAATATCCGCCTAGAAACTGTTAACATTCTATATCACTATCTTCCTAAATCTCCAGGTCATTTCCTACGCAGAGATACACTTGTGTTGAATTCAAGTCAACTATTTCGTTCTAGCCCTCCTATACCTAAACCACGGGGTCGGGCATGCTCATTGTTATTCATGCAAGGGAAACAATAGGAGCTCTGTCAAATAAGCTACCTTGTATTTCATTGTAATCTAGGCTGTAGGCAAGCAAAATGTATTTAGTCTGAACTTTATGTTTTATAGGTTTATTATAAAGTGGATCTTTACATTTATCTATATTTATATCTTAGATCTTATGGGTGAATGTTATCGTATTAGTATAAGTGGAGTGCAGCCCAATGTGGGTTTTAAAGATGATTGTTTAAAGGCAATACGTTTTTAAAAGGTGATGATTGAAAGGTGAGCATTTGAATATGTGGTTTATGGAAATGATTTGGTGGTTGAAAGTTGATGGGTTAATGGTGGGAGGGTTAGAAAAGGGATGTGAGTTTGACATGTGACCCCATGATGACAAATAATACAGTAAAAGTTGGTACACCGTACGGATAAAAGACCCGATACGTCAGATCCGAACGGTTCGGGGATTTATGGGTAAGTGTTGTACCTACATGCTGAAACAAGCGCGCGGCACGCCAAATGTCATTCGGAAAAGAGGGCAAATTTCCCTCGTTACGAGGGGTATATAGACTACCTTTAAGGGGAGTCAGGCTGCGGCTGAGGAATCAGAGTCTCCAGCTTCTCCCTATGCTGTGCATAGGGGGAGAGCTCAGGGCTGTGTGTAGACGATCGTTTGAAAATGACAGACGGATCTGCAAGATCTTTCAGGGTGTACCTACTTGTAGGCTTTAAAGGTGTAACGTGGTCCAAAACTGACTTTTGGTAATTGACGAATTTCCTTTCCGGAGATTTTTGCAATTTCTTTTGCATTAATTTTTGTAATCGTTTTGAAGATATTGACATTTTTATGGGTGATATGGTAGAAGCATTAACAGATCCCTTTGCACGTCCTTGTTGATTGAAAACATTGTGAACATCCCGTGTCTCCTTTTCCATTACACAAAAAAAAAGACAAAAAACTTAAACAACTTAACACACTCCCTGATGTGGCTGTTGCTATTATCCTCTCCCTTCAAGCACTGTAACTCAATTCGTCCAGGTTCCTTCTGCTTCTCTGCACTGCGCATGTGCCAACCGCAGATTAGGAGGAAACTAGTATTTGTGACGGCAGATTAAGAACCTCCCACCCCTAAATTCGGATTAGTGATTTCTTATATCTTGGGCTGTGCAGCACGTAGATAGGTGGTTGATGGTTCATTTGAAAGGGTTGAGAACCTGGCCCTCTTTAAGGGTACCATTATTATCTATATCTGCCGTATTACATAGTCTGCCAGTAAATAATATAAGGTAAGTTACAGAAGAAGTAACCCCCAGATCCAATAAGCAAACAAGTAACCGTACTTGTCCAGTGAGATTTGCGTTAAAGAAATTAGTCAGAGTAGGTGGGGTTATTAGGGTTGAAAGAAGACCTGTCCCTCCAGTAGATGGCGCAATTCACTAGCTACAGGAGACTTCAGACAATGTTCGGAGACCCATTCTCTTCATATAAAATTTACCCATTGCAGCATTGAACATAGTAAGGATCTGAGCCCACAGCAGGTAACTTGTTAGAAATTAAAGGAAATGTCCTTCTCTGCTTGCACCCCAAACTGATATTTTATTAGTATATTCGTATTTGTAACCAGGATTTACTGATCATTTTATATTTCATTTCTGCAGAGGTATTGCCTCCTACTTAGGTCAATGAGCTTTAAAGCATTTTCACAGGAGGAGCAGGTGAAAATTTTATTGAATACCCCTGCTTATCGTTTAAAATGGTGCTAATTTTGCTAATCAGATCTTATTTAACATTTGAAAGCTAAAATCTGATTGGTTGGGGCAAAATTAGCACCATTTTAAACGATAAGAACTTTTATTGAATCTATAAAATCCTTACTTAATTCTCTGGCTGTGTTTTGTACATTTTCCACTTGGTGGCAGTAGAACTCCATCCTATATATATATATAAATATTTTCAAGCTATAATATTCTGAAGGCCAAATGCTTCTTTTTGTTATAGATAAAAAAAAAATTATCCCACATAATAATAATTTGCATTTTATCACTGTAGGGCGCCCAGTAGAATTGTGTGCCGTTTATTAACCAGCAATTAACAGTTTATTAACTTTACGGCTTTGACCGCGGAGAATTTAGCCATTGGAAAGCTGAGCAAACCTTTCAATGGAAAACTAAAGGTGACCATACATATGTGCGATATCACACACGCTCACGATCCTGCGCGAAAGTAATATCGCACATATGTATGGCTACCTTAAGGGCTTGTTCACACAGACCAAAATTCCTGCAGCAGTGTTCTATTATTAAACGGACTGGGTCAAAAAATGACCGCAACGCATGTTTCTGTCTGGAATGGCTGCGTGTAGTGTGTATAAGTCCTAAAAAAAGACTCCACTTTATTCATGTTGTAGGCACAAGGCCTGAGTAATCATACTTCCCTTTGCTTTCATTTAAAATGTATATGGATTTGAAGTGTTGCCATGATCATTAGAAGCTCTTGGTCTGCCTGAAACTATTTTTGAATGTGTGGTCAGGGATCCAATCATGGCAAAGTTTGAAAGCAGATGACTTTCATATTAAAGCGAAATGCGTTTTAGGAATATTCGTATCCCCTGTATGGCTTGTGACACCTACATTACATATCTGTCGCAATACCCATACTCTGATATTCCGGTCCCAACGCCTTAATGCCATCTCTGCAGTATATCTCCATATCTCCAACCTATCTCAAACCCATCTAACACACTAACCCACTTTCATTTATTCTATCCCAAAGCTATCAAATTGTTTATGTTTATGCCCATCATATCCCAGTTAGACTACTGTAACACCCTCCTGTGTTATTTACCATAAAAACAATTGGCACCACCCCAAACTCTGCTGCCTGGCTCATTAATTTCTCTTCTCACTTCTCTAATGCCTCTCCTCTCTGTCAGTCTTTCCACTGGCTGCCCATCATACAAAGGGTCCAGCTGCTTACCCTAACTACTATCTTATACAGCCCTCCATATATCTCAGAGCTGATACCAGATACCGTCCAAGGCGTAACCTCCGCTCTGCAAATATATTCTTCCCTAATCCACCTAGTCACTCTTCCACGCCAGCATTTGGGACTTGTGCTGTCCCTTTGCGGAACTCCCTTCATCCATCATTCAACATCCCGTAATATCTTCAAATGCAACCTCAAAACTCACCTCTTCAGGCAAGGCATGTAAACTGCCCTAGACATTACCCCTCCCATTAACCTACATGATCCTAACCTCTCGTAAAGTGAAAGGCATACACCTTATGTCTCATACCCATTCCTCACTAGACTGTAAGCTGTCTTGGGTAGGGCCCCTTTCTATTAACCTGACATGCTGCCTGACTGTTGGATATGCACTAGTCTTGTATGTCACATGTATGACTTAATAATATATACACAACCTTTGTATGTAACGTGTATGACTATATTATATGCACTACCCTTGTATTTGACAATGAATGACTTTGCTTTATAGGAATTACCCGTTGTAAATGTATGACTTTGTATTATGAAACAACCTTGTTAGTAACATGTATGCAACGTTGTATGTAAAACTTTGTTATTAATAAAAATATATGAACTAACCTTGCGTGTAATTTTCATGAATTTGAATTATAGCCATTATCCTTGCATGTATCATGTATGACTTATTATTATATGCAGTACCCTTGCGTGTAACATGTATGACTTCGTATTATATGCGGTACCCTTGTGTGTAACGTGTATGACTTTGTATTGTATGAACTAATCTTGTGTGTAACATGACAATGACATACATTACAATTGTATGTAACATAAACATAAACCACTGTAAAGTTTTGTTACACTTTCATACTCATCTGACTCTCCTAAACATAGAAATGGTAAATCCAAATTGCCACTCTCTGGGCCATATTTACGATTGCGACGGTACATTTACGACCGAACGTTCGTTAATTAACTACCAACTACCGCAATGGTATTCTATGGAGATCATGAATCTACGATTTCGTTATCGGAAATTTACGTTCGCTAAACCGGTCGTTAATCTCCGATCGGTTTAACGATCGTAAATTTACGATACCGATCGCTAAAGTCACGGTATCGCTAAAAAGCGATCCCGCGACTTTATAACTATGGCCCACTGTTACGGAAGGTCCCCAGTTCCAGAATTCACTGCCATAAAGTCCAATATTCACTGTCAAGTATAAATGATGGAAGTGTCCTCTAGATTTTTGTGCAAAAACTGTTACATTTTATTCACACAACACGGCAAAACTGTGCTCTTTCTTATTATCATGCTGGGTACAGATGGGTGAATATAATGTTACAGGTTTTGCACATAAATCTGGAGGACACTTCCATCATTACTGCTAGAAAATAAACTTACCTACAAGGATGGATCCATCATCGGTAGGTTCAGCCTCCTCTGCTGCTGTTGCAACAATGTGGGTGGCTTTGGAGAAGCTGATATCCTGGGTAAGGGATCGTTCCTTGTTAGTATGTTGGTTTTTGTTCTTCTGATGGTTATCGTACCCTTTAACATTGAATTGACCAGGCCAAGCACTCACTTTGTGATCAAACGTTGAAGCAGAAGTAAATTGTGTCAGTTTGAAGTGGTGAATAGTTGTAGTTTTACAGTAAATGGAATTTAAAGGGTAAGTCCAGCCCTAAAATGAAAACTTACATACAGGTAAATCACCCCCTAAAACCCTAAACGGTAATAGTTTGAAATGTGAAATATATAAGTCTAACCTGAAACCCTACACAATGTCCTGTTCCCCCTGTTTCTGCTTCCTGGTTCTTCCAGTTAGTAACTGTCAGTTATGGATTTGACATCACAGCCAATGACTGAATGTTAATCCCCTGTCTGCCTCTTCTGAGCATGCCCAGGCTCAGTACAGGCTCAGTACAGGTTTCTAAATGGCTCAGTTTCCATGAGGCATCCAGAAGCATAGCAGGCATACAGTAATTAATTCATAGGACAAACTATGATATATCAACATATTGTAAAGAGGCCATTCTTTCTAAAAGATGTTATCATGAGGGTGGAGTTGTCCTTTAAGTCGAATTCCGTATTTACAAAGCTTTGTTTCTTTATTTGTTCTCTCTTTCCTGTTCTTCTACATAGCCCCATACTGTTCCTGGGCTTACCCTTCCTTCCACGGTAAATGTTAACATCGCAACCTGTAAAAACTATTGGTCTCTTCTAAACATACCTAGAATTTCAGGGGTATTTCATAGCAAGTCTGTGATGCCCTAGTCCCCGACTATACCTTCAGCGCCTATACCCCAATCTACAGCCGCTGTCTTCACCTATAGACAAGCCCCCGATCGTCGGGAGACTTGTCACACCTCACTGTACACAGTTACCCCCAGGTCTTAGAGCGCAAGGTATAGACGCTGAAGCCGGGTACACTGTGGAAAACCGGAACACCAATGGAGCTGGACAAAGACTGGAAGGCAAGAAAAAAACAATAATACAGGATCACAAGGAATAATGAGAAGAACAATGATAATATGAAAAGGCAAGAACAAGACTTGGCTACTGAAACTAGACTTGGCTACTAGAAGAATAGCTGGGACCACTAGCTTGGCTAACCAAAACTATAAAAGGCAACAAAAGGCTTAAAAAAAGCAGAGGAACCAATAGGGAATGAAGGAGAAGAGTCAGATGCAGGATTGGTTAGTTTAAACTTATTTGAATCTCCACCATCCAATCTGGTGCTTACTGGGACAGAGGAGAGAAGAAGAGGTGTCTGCATGCATCCGCAAGACACCAGAAGACCGAAGAGCCAGGGCGCGAGAACGGGAGGACGCCGGACGCGGAGTGATGATGTCACCAGTCCAAGACACCACAGGTAAGCGATGCGGCCTGACAAAGTTCAGTGGAAGTCACTGTACTACTGGTAAATGTAGTTTTATATGACACGAAAACTGCTTACTCTGAATATACAGTACTTTACAGAGAATATATTAGAGTTAGATCTATATATAGGAATTCAGCCAGTCTGTCTTGCCGTAGAGTAATGTAATTAACTTACTCAATTGCACGCGGTAGGCTGGGTGACTTAATCCCCGATCTAAACACTCCGCACATTATCTGCATACAAGCTCAGAAACGCATCGCTCACCTTACAGGTAGGCTGGACCAGGTGGATCCACGCCCCAACACGTTGGCTAGGATCATGAGAATTCAGAGCACAATAGCATCATACAATGCAGACTTTCTCCAAACTTTATTTCATCCAAGACAAAGACCTGACGTGGCTTTTTCTTTGTTTTTGATGTAATAAAGTTTGGATTTTAAGCAAATCTGTCGTTGTAAATGTAGGGCGATGCATTTCATCCAGCTACACCATAAATAACTCTGTGTTAAGTGCATCTGTAATGGAAAAAGATTTGGGGTTCTGGTTAATAACAGACTTAGCTATAGCAAACAATGCCAGGTAGCAACGGCTAGAGCTAGCAAGATATTGTCTTGAATAGAGAGGGGAATAGATTCAAGGGAGAAAAATATTATTCTCCCTCTTTACAAGGCACTGGTAAGGCCTCATTTGGAATATGCAGTGCAGTTTTGGAATCCCATATACAAAAGGGACATCTTGGAAATGGAAGCAGTTCAGAGAAGGGCAACTAAATTAATAAGGGAAATGGAGGGGTGTTAAATACTTATGTGCGGGTGAGATTCTCTGAGAGCTGCACAGCCTCTCTTCCAGGAGATTTGCCCAGAGTAAAGGTGGCCATACATATGAACGATAATAGGTAAATCCTGTCGTGGAACAATGGGATTTACTTATTATCGTTATAATTATCTGTTATACAGACATTATGGGTAGGGTATAAAGGTTGGACTAGATGGACGTATGTCTTTATACAACCTCCAATACTATGTTACTATGTAACTGTTATACAGACATTATGGGTAGGGTATAAAGGATGGACTAGATGGACGTATGTCTTTATACAACCTCCAATACTATATTACTATGGTAACCTGTTATAAACGAACATTATGGACTGGGTAGTGGTATAAAGGAGTGGACTAGATGGACGTATGTTATTTCATACAACTCCAATACTATGTTACCTATTAAACTTTATAACGAATATATGGTAGGAGTATAAGAGGGACTAGATGGAGACGTAGTTGTCCTTTTATACAACCTTCATTACATGTTATCTGATGTATAACGTTATACAGACAGTTATGTGTAGGGTATAAGGCTTGACTAGATGGACTATGTCTTTATACAACCTCCAATACATTGTTACTTATGTAACTGTTATCTAACAGTAATTATGGTAGTGTATAAATAGGTTGTGAGCTAGAATGGACTATGTCGTTATACATACCGTCCAATACTATGTTTACTATGTTTACCTGTTATCACAGACACTATTGGGGTAGGTGTACTGAAAGGCTTTTGGACTCAGATGGACGTATGTCTTTATACAAACTTCATACAGTCTACTGAATGTAACTGTTATACAGACATGATGGGTGGGTTAACGGTTGGACTGATTTGACGTATGTCTTTATACACACCTCAATACTACTATGTTACTCATGTAACTGTTCTACAGACATATGGGTAGAGTAATAAGGACTGGACTAGATGGACGATTTCGTGTATACACACCCCAATACTATTTACTCATGTTACATGTTTATACTAGGACATTATGGTAGGTGGATAAGGTTGGGCCTAATGGACCATGTCTTTATACACACACCCCACATCACTATTTGACTGAATTGTAACTGTTATACAGACTGAATGGGTAGGGTATAATAAAGGTTGGACTATGATTGACGTATCGTCTTTATACAACCTCAATAACTATGTTACTTGTACCTGAGTTTAACACAGACATTATGGGGAGTAGGGTATAAAAGGTTCGTCGGCACTAGATGGACGTATGGTCTTTATACCAACCTCCAATACTATGTTACAGTATGCACTGTGTATACAGACGATTATGGGTAAGTATTTATAAGGTTGACTAGATGGACTATGTCTTTATACAACCTCCAATACTATGTTACCTATGTCACCTGTTAAACAGACATTATGGGTAGGGCATAAGGTTGGACTGAGGTACGTACTTTCTTATACAACCTCCAAAGACATAGTTACTGATGTACACTGTTATATCAACATTAGGGTAGTGTATAAAGGTTGGACTAGACTGGACTATGTCTTTATATACAACCTTCCCAATACTTGTTACTGTGATACGTGATATATGCAGACTTATGGGTCACAGGGTAGTAAAGTTGACTAGATGCACGTATGTCTTTATACAAGCCCCCATACATGGTTACTATGTACGGTAGCAGACATTATGGGGTAGGGGTATAAGGGTGTGAATAGACTAGATGCGATGTCCTTGGTACAACCGTCCAAGACATGTTACTATGTAACTGTTTATGACAGACAATTGTGGGTACGGTATAATAAGGTTTTGACTAGATGACTACGTATGTCTTTATTAACGCACCTCCAATACTATGTTACTTGTAACTGTTACAACATCGTATGGGATAGGGTATATAAAGGTGGGAACATATGACGCGTACTGTCTTTATACACCTCCATACTATTCTACCTGGTAACGTTAACAGACAGTTATCTGGTACGGTATAAAGGTTGGACTGACTATCACGTATGTCTTTATACAGAACCGTCAATACTATTTGACTATGTAAACTTATATACGACTAGATGGGTAGGGTATAAAGGTTTTGACTAGAGGACCGTATTTCCTTTATACAACCTCCACTACTAGGGTTACCTATGTAACTGTTATAACAGGATTATGGGTAGGGGATAAGGGTTATGGTCAGGGTATAAAAGGTTTTACTAGATGGACGTATGTCCTTTATACCACCCCAATACTATGGTTACTATGTAACTGTATACAACATTTGGTAAGGAGTAGTCAAGGTTGGACGAGATTGAGTATGATCTTTATCAACCTCGCAACACTAAATGTTAGCTTATCTAATTGCGTGAATACAGACATTATGGGTAGGGTATTAAAGTGTTTGGACTAGTATTGGACGTATGTTTTATCAACATCCATCCCCGATGTTAGCTATGTAACTGTTAAGTAACTAGACATTTATTAGGTAGGGTATAAAGGTATGGACTTAGATTGTGCGCGTTATGATCTGTTATACAGAACTCTCGCTAATACTACCTGTAGTACGATGTAACTGTTATACAGACTTAGGGGGTTATGTTTAATTGTAATGGTTTTCGGACTAGACTGTACGTAGAGTCACTTTATACAACCTCCATACATATTTTACTAAAGGTAAGCTGATTTTATACACTGCCATAGGGTAGTACGGTGTCACAAGGTGACTAGATTCACGTATGTCTTTATACCCCTGCCAATAGCTATGTGACTGGTAACTGGGGTAGACAGACTTAGGGGTGTATGGTGTGACGAAGGTCTTGGACTCGATAGGACGCTAATGTCCTTTAATCAACTCCATACTATGTTCTACTACTGTCTACATGTGATTCAGACATTTGGGTAGGGTAAAAGGTTTGACTGATGGACGTATGTTTTCCCTTTACAACCTCCATAAATCTAATGTTACTATGTAACTGGTATACAGACATCTATGGGTAGGGCTAGATAAGGGTAGACTCAGAACTGGACGGATGTCTTTATACAAACCTCCAATACTAATGTTACCTATTTTAACTGGTTATACTCAGACACTATTGGGTAGCGTAATAAAAGGTTGCGGACCTAGATGGACATATGTCTTTATATAACCTCCAATACTCATGTTTACTATGCTAACTGTCTATTCAGCCTAACATTATGGGTAGGGTTAAAGCTGGTTTGGTGTAGCAATTGACAGTATTCCTGTATACAACCTGTGTCCAATACTGGTTTACTAGGTAAACTGTTTACATACAGTACATAATGGTAGGGTCTAAAGTGGTGTGACATAGATGATCAAACGTATGTGCTCTAGACACCCGCCAATACTATGTTACTAATGGTAACGTTTATATGATAAAGACATTATGGGGTAGGGTATAAGGTTGACTAGATGGACGTCGTCTCCTTTATACAAACCCCCTTCCAATACTATGTTTCAGTACTGTTATACAGACATTATGGCAGGTCTATAAAGGGTTGATAGATGGACGTAGGTCTTTATACAACCTCCATACTATGTTACTATATGTACTGTTTATCCGACATTATGGTAGGTAATAAAGTTGGATATATGACGTATGTCTTTATACAACCTCCCATCTATGTTACTATGTAACGGTTAGAGCAGTAAGGGGTCGCGGGGTTTTTCTAAACAGGTTGGACTAGATGGGGATCGATTTGGCGTATGTTCTTTTACAACCTCCCATACTACGTTACTAGGCAGAACTGTTTATCAGACATTATGGGAGGGTATAAGGTTGGACTAGATGGACTGTAGTCATTTATACACCTCCAATACTAATGCTACTATGTAACTGTTATCAGACATTATGTTAGGGGTCATAAAGGTCTGGACTAAAGATGGACGTATGTCTTTATAAACAACCCTCGCAATACTATGTTCTATGTAACTGTTTTAAGACATTATGGTAGGTATAACGGTTGATGACCAGATGGACGTATGTCGTTATACAACCTCCATAATATTTTACTATGTCACTGTTTATACCATACTTATGGGTAGGGAGGGTATAAAGGTTGGACTAGATGGACGTATGGCTGTAACACCCTCCAATCACTAATGTTACTATGTAACGGTGATACAGACATTTGGGTAGGATCTAAAGGTTGGGACTAGAATGTGACTATGCTTTAAAACCCAACCTCCAATACTCTGCGTTACTAATGTACTGTTATACGACATATGGTAGGGTATAAAGGTTGGACTGATGGACTAATGTCTTTATACAACCTCCATACTATGTTACTAGTAACCTGCTTTTACAGACATGATGGGTAGGGTACATATAGCAGGTTGGGACTACGATGGCTGATAGTCTTTAGACAACCTCCAGTACTATGTTTACGACGTAACGGTATATCCGACCATTACGGGTAGGGTATAAAGTTGGATAGATGGCCGTTATTGTCTTTAATATACCAACCCCAATATGATCATTTTACTTCTGTATTCACTACGTGATCAGACATTATTGGGTAGTGCTATTAAAATAAAGGTCGACGCGGGACGTATTGGTCTAGTACAACGCCATAGCTAGTGTTACTCATTAACTTGTCATACGACATTAGGGTAGGTGGTGATGAAGGTTGGATCTCTCGATGGACGTGTGTCTTATATACACCTCCCAATACCTAGTTACTATGTACTGTTTTATATAGACATTAGGGAAGGGTATAAGGTGGACTAGATTGGACGTATTCTTTATACAAACTCCAATACCTATGGTATTACTAATGTAAACTGTTATACCACCAGACCTTATTGGTATAGTAAAGGTTGAGTACTGAGAGGTCGAGTTCTGTGCTTATACTAACCTCCATACTATTTACATTTAACTGTTTACAGACATTATTGGGGTAGGTATTAAGGTGGACGAGATGGATAATGTCTTTTTATACAACCTTCAATATATGTTACTAACTATTGAACTTGTAGACAGCCGTATGGGTACGCGGGTCATAAAGGTTGGACTAGATGGACGTATGTCTATTGCTATGTTGTATTGAATACTATTTGAATAGTCTTTTCCCCTTGGTGGATTTAGTTGCTCAGTAGAGATTTCTGTAAGGAACATTCCATGGAAGTGGTGCATCCTGGGAAGGTCCATTACACAACCAGAAATGGCTGCTCACTAATGACCACAGGAAAGAAAAGCAAAGGGAAAGAAATCAGTAGATTTACAAAAGTCAGTGTGTCCCCTTTAATGAATTCTGAGGCGCCTGTGCCTTTAAATTTAGCTGGCTGTTGAGATTGATAGCACAGCGTCGCGTTGCCCGGGATAGTTTGCTCACTCTGCCCACATGTTGGTACAATAACAATGTTGTTCCAAGTGTTATTATGTAATTGTGCAACAAACCCCTATTGTCTATTGTACACACATCTAATCTCAATGGGATTTATCGAATGGGTTTTGTGTACCAAGACCTGTACTCTGCCATTCCTTCTACTGGCTAACCTGGGCCTGTACCGTGTAGGGTTTGGCTGCTTTACATTGAGGGGTCACATAGCCAGTGGGATTATATTGTGCCCATAGATTTAACGACACTCTATTTAATCCCAATGGATTTTCAGGTTCTCGTTTTTCATGTGTGTGTGTGGTAGTCTCTGACTACGGTGTGTGTGTTGTGTGGTAGTCTCTGACTACTGTGTGGTGTGTGTGTGGTAGTCTCTGACTACTGTGTGTTTGTGTGTGGTAGTCTCTGACTACTGTGTGTGGTGTGTGGTAGTCCTCTGACTACTGTGTGTGTGTGTGTGGTGTGTAGTCTCCGTCTACTGTGTGTGTTGTTGTGTGGTATTCTCTGTCTACTGTGGTGTGGTATTCTCTGTCTAGTGTGTGTGGTGGTATTCTCTGTCTAGTGTGTGTGTTGGTATTCTCTGTCTAGTGTGTGTGTGGATTCTCTGTCTAGTTGTGTGTGTGGTATTCTCGGTCTAGTGTGTGTGTATGTGTGTGTGTGGTATTCTCTGTCTAGTGTGTGTGTGTGTGGTGTGTGTGTGGTATTCTCTGTCTAGTGTGTGTGTTGTGTGGTATCTCTGTCCTGTGTGTGTGTGTGTGTGGTAGTCTCTGTCTACTGTGTGTGGTATTCTCTGTCTAGTGTGTGTGTGTGGTATTCTCTGTCTAGTGTGTTTGTGTGGTATTTCTCTTCTAGTGTGTGTGTGGTATTCTCTGTCTAGTGTGTGTTTGTGTGTTTTGTGGTGGTAGTCTCTGTCTAGTGTGTGTGTGTGGTAGTCTCTGTCTACTGTGTGTGTGTGTGTGTGGTAGTCTCTGTCTACTGTGTGTGGTATTCTCTGTCTTGTGTGTGTGTGTGTGTAGTCTCTGTCTAGTGTGTGGTGTGTGTGTGTGTGGTGTGTGTGGTGTGTGTGTCGTATTCTCTGTCTCACTGTGTGTGTGGTATTCTCTGTCTAGTGTGGGTGTGGTATTCTCTGTCTAGTGTGTGTGTGTGGTATTCTCTGTCTATTGTGTGTTGTGTGGTATTCTCTGTCTAGTGTGTGTGTGGTATTCTCTGTCTAGTGTGTGTGTGTGGTATTCCTGTCTAGTGTGTCTGTGTGGTATTCTCTGTCTAGTGTATGTGTGTGTGTGTGTGTGTGTTGTGGTATTTCTGTCAGTGTGCGTGTGTGTGGTATTCTCTGTCTAGTGGTGTGTGGTGGTATTCTCTGTCTAGTGTGTGTGTGTGGGTGATTCTCTGTCTAGTGGTGTGTGTGTGGTATTCTCTGTCTAGTGTGTGTGTGGTATTCTCTGTCTCAGTGTGTGTGTGTGGTATTC
>JAACNH010000697.1:114881-155259 GCA_019447015.1 Hymenochirus boettgeri
GTAGTAGGTGCTGTGTGTGATCTTCTATGTCTAGTGTGAGTCTGTGTGGTATTATTCTGTCTAGTGTGCGTTGTGGGATCTCTGTATAGTGTGTCGTGTGGTATTCTTGTTGTGTACTGTGTGTGGATTCTCTGTTATAGGGTGTGGTGTGGTTTCTTTTTTAAAAATCTCTGTCAGTGTTGTGTGGTATTCTCTGTCTAGTGTGGTGTGGGGTATTCTCTGTCTAGTTGCGTGTGGTATTTCTGTCTAGTGTGTGTGTGTGGTTATCTCTGTTAGGTGAGTGTGGTATTCTTTGGCTAGTGTGTGTGTGGATATCTCTGTCTAGTGTGTGTGTGGTTTTATCGGTCTTAGTGTGGTGGTGTGTGGTTTTCTCTGTTCAGGTGCGTGTGGTATCTGGTCTAGTGTGTGTGTTTGATATTCTATGATAGTGTGCTTGTGGGGATTCTCTGTCTAGTGTGTGTGTTGTGGTATCTCGTTCTAGTGTGCGTTGGTATTCCTCTGTCTAGTGTGAGGTGGTATTCTCGTTCTAGTGTGCGTGTGGTATCTCTGTCTAGGGTATGGTGTGGTATTCTATGTCTACGTGTGCGTGTGGTATTCTATGGGCTAGTGTGTGGTGGTATCTCGTCTGTTGTGGTGTGGTATTCTCCGTCTAGTGTTGTCTGTGTGGTATTCTCTGTCTAGTGTATGTGTGTGTGTGTGTGTGTGTGTGTGGCATTCTTGTCTAGTGTGTGTGTGGTATTCTCTGTCTAGTGTGTGTGTGGTAGTTCTGTCTAGGGGTGTGTGGGTGATATTATTCTCTGTCTAGGTGGAGACTGTGTGGTATTTCTCTGTATAGGTGCGTGTGGTATCTGTTATTAGTGTGCGTGTGGTATTCTTATGTCTAGTGTATGTGCTTGTGTATTATAGGTCTGTGTGAGTGTGGTATTCTCTGTCTAAGTGGTGTGTGTGGTATTCTCTGTCTAGTGTGTGTGGTATTCTCTGTCTAGTGTGTCTGTGGTGGTATCCTCTGTTCTAGTGTATGTGTGTGTGTGTGTCGTGGGGTGTTGTGGTATATGCTGTCTAGTGTGTGTGTGGTATTTTCTGTCTAGTGTGTGTGTGGTATTTGTCAGGGTGTGTGTGGGTATTCTCTGTCTCTAGTGTGTGTGCTGGTATATTTCTTGTCTAGGGTGTGGTGGTATTATTCTTGACTAGTGTGGTGTGTGATATTCTCTGTCTCGTGGGAGTGTGAGTATTCTATGTCTAGGAGGTTGTGTGGTAGTCTGTCTAGTGGTGTGGTATCTATGTCTGTGTGTGTGTGGTATTCTCTGTCTAGTGTGGGTGTGTATTCTCGTCTAGGTGTTGTGTTGTGATATTCTATGTTAGTGTGCGTGTGTGTATTCTCTGTCTAGTGTGTGTGTGTGGATTCTGTAGAGTGTCGTGTGTTGGTATTCTCTGTCTGTGTATGTGTGTGTGTGTGTGTGGTGTTGGGTATTATATGGTCTAGTGGGTTGTGTGTGATATTTCTCTGTCTAGTGTGTTGTGGTATTGCTCTGTCTGTGTATGTGTGGGTGGTGGGGGGTGTGTGGTATTCTAGTCTAGTGTGTGGGTGTGGGTATTGCTCGTCTAGGGTGTGTGTGGTGTGTGTGTGGTGTGTGGTATTCTATGTCCCTAGGGACACTGTGTGTGTGTGTGTGTCGGCCCACTGCCCCCGACTGCGCGGATTATCTCTGTCGAGTGTGTGTGTGGTATTATACTCACCGTCCCAGTGTCGACCGCTGTGTGGTATCTCCCCCTCTGTCACAGTCGCTCCCGTCGCCCCCCTGTGTGTTATTCTTTTACTGTTACGAGTGTGTGCTGGGATTCTTGTCTAGTGCGTGTTGTGTACCGGATTATCGACTAGTGTTGTGCCCCGGTGCACGTCGTTGCCGGTGTCCCCGGGCCAATTCTCGGTCCTAGTGTGGTAAGCCTGTGATTTTCTGTCTAGGGTGTGTGTGTGTGGTTATTCTATGTCTGTGACCGTGCGTTGCCCCCCCAAACACCCCACTGTGTGGGGTATTTCTATGTATTGTCTAGGGGTGTGTGGTCTTTCTCTGTCTAGGGTCGTATGTGGGTATTCTCTGTCTAGTGTGTCGGTGGTATTATCTGTCTAGTGTGTGTGGGTATTCCTATGTCTAGTTGTATGTGGTGGTGGGTTGTGTGTGTGGGATTTATCTGTCACGTGTGTGTGTGTGATATTCTCTGTTAGTGTGGAAGTTGTGTTGATGTCTTGTGCTAGTGTGGTTGGTAATTCTGAGGCTCTCGGGTTGTGTGTGTGGTATCTCTGTCTAGTGGTGTGTGGTATTCTCTGTTAGTGTGTGCTGTGGTATTCTCTGTATAGTGTGGTGTGGGTATTCTCTGGCTAGGGTGTGTGGTATTCTATGTATAGTGTGTGTTGGGATCTCGTCTAGTGCTGGGGTGGTCTAATGCTCTGTTAGTGTGGGGGGGGATATTCTCTGTTCTCGTGTGGGTGTGTGTGTATCTTGTCTAGTGTGTGGTGGTATTCTCTGTTAGTGTGTGTGTGTGGTTTTTCTCGTCTAGTGTGTGTGGTGTATCTCTGTATATGTGTGGCTTGGGTGGTATTCTCTGTTAGGGTGTGTGTGGACTCTCTGTCTAGTGTGTGTGTGTGGATTCTCTCTAGTGTGTGTGTGTGGTCTCTGCTGTCTAGTGTGTGTGTGGTATCTCTCTGTCTAGTGTTGTGGTGTGGTATTATCGGTCTAGTGTGTGGGGTAATTCTTGTCTAGTGTGTGTGTGTGGTATTCTCTGTTCAGTGTGAGGTGTGTATATTTGCTCTGTCTCGTGTGTGTGTGGTATTCTAGTCTAGTGGGTGTGTGGTATTCTAGTTAGTTGTGTTGGGTGTGGTAGTATCTGTATATTGGGTGTGTGGTATTCTCTGTCTAGGGGTGTGTCGGTATTATATGTCTAGTGTGCTGTGTGGTATTCTATGTCTAGTGTGTGTGTGGTATTCATGTCAGTGTGTGTGTGGGTATTTATCGTAGGTGTGTGTTGGGTATTCTCTGTCTAGTGTGTGTGTGGTATTCTCTGTCTTGTGTGTGTGTGTGATATTCTCTGTCTAGTGTGTGTGTGGTATTCTCTGTCTAGTGTGTGTGTGTGGTATTCGTCTGGTATAGTGTCGGTGTGGTATTCTCTTCAGTGTGTGTGTGGTTATTCTGTCTAGTGGGTGTGGATTCTCGTCTAGTGTGTGTGGTGTGATATTTCTGTCGAGTGTGGGTGTGGTATCTCTGTATAGTGTGTGTGTTGGTTTTTTTTATTCTCTGGCTAGTGTGTGTGTTGTTGGGTAAGTCCTCTGTCTAGTGTGTGTGTGGTATTCTCTGTCTAGTGTGTGTGTGGTATTCTCTGTCTAGTGTGTGTGGTATTCTCTGTCTAGTGTGTGTGTGGTAGTCTCTGTCTAGTGTGTGTGGTATTCTCTGTCTAGTGTGTCTGTGTGGTATTCCTATCTAGTGTATGTGTGTGTGTGTGTGTGTGTGTGGTATTCTCTGTCTAGTGTGTGTGTGTGGTAGTATCTGTCTAGTGTGTGAGGGGATTCTGTCTGTGTGTCGTGTGTATTCTCTGTCTAGTGGATGGGGTGTGTGTTGTGTGGTGTGTGGATTCGCGTCTTAGTGTGTGTGGGTGGTATTCTCTTATAGTGTGGTGTGGTTATTTCTGATAGTGTGTCCGTGTGTGGTATTTCTCTGTTGTGTAGGTGTGTGTGTGTGTGGGTGTGTGGTTATTCTATGTCTAGTGTGGGGTGTTGATATTATCTGCTAGTTGGGAGGGTGTGTGGTATTCTCTGTCTAGTGGGCCTGTGTGGTATTCTCTGTTAGTGTGAGTGTGGATTCTCTGTCTAGTGTTATGTGTGTTGTGTGTGTGTGGTGTGGATTCTCGTCTAGTGTGTGGTGTGATATTTCCTGTCTTAGGAGTGTGGTAAATCTCTGTTCTAGTGTGTGTGTGTGATATTCTCTGTCTAGTGTATGTGTGTGTGTGTGTGTGTTGTGGTTATCTCGGTATTAAGGTGTGGGTGTGATATTATATGGTCAGTGTATTTTGTTTGTGGTAATCTTGTCTAGTGTGTGTGGGATATTCTGTAGTGTAGGTGTGTGTGTGTGGGTGTGTGTGTTATTCTCGTTAGTGGGTGTGATATTCTTGCTCTAGTGTATGTGGTGTGTGTGTGTGATGTGTGTGGCTATTATTGTCTAGCTGTGTGTTGTGATATTCCTGTCTAGGTGCGTGGTTGCTATTCTCTGGTATAGGGTGTGGGTGGTATTCTCTGTCTAGTGTGTGTGTGTGGTATTATATGTTAGTGTATGGGTGTGTGTGTGGGCTGTGCGTGGTATTCTCTGTATAGTGGTGTGTTTGTTGCGATATTCTGTCTAGGTGCGTGTGTGGGGATGCTCTGTCTAGTGTGTGTTTGTGGTATTTCTCTGTATAAGTGTGGTGGTGGTCTTCTCGTCTAGTGTTTGTAGTGTGGTATTTCTTGTCTAGTGGTGTGTGTGGGTATTCTCTGTTAGTGGTGTTGGTATTCTATGTCTAGTGTGTTTCGTGTGTGGTATTCTCTGTTCGTGTGTGTGGCTGGTTATTCTCGGTCAGGTGTGTGTGGGTATTCTCTGTCTAGTGTGTGTGTGGTATTCTATGTCTAGGGGTGTGGTATCTTGTATAGTGGGGGTGTTGTTGGTTATTCTCGTCGAGGGTGTGTGTGGTATTATCTTAGTGTGTGTGTGGATTCTCTGGTCTAGTGTGTGTGTGGATTCTCGTCTAGTGTGTGGTGTGGTATCTCTGGTCTAGTGTGGTGTGTGTATTCTCTGCTAGTGTGTGTGTGGTGGGGGTAGTCTCTGTATAGGGGGTGTGTGGGATTATATGTCTAGTGGGTGTGGTATTTTGTCTAGGTGTGTGTGTGTGGTATTCTATTGTTTAGTGTGTGTGGGTATTCTATGATAGTGTGTGGTGTGGTATTCTATGTCTAGTGGTGTGTGTGTATTACTGTTAGTGTTATTGGGTGTGGTATTCTCTGTCTGTGTGTGGTGGTATTCTTCTGTCTAGGTGTGTGTGTATTCTAGTCTAGGGTGGTGTGGTATTCTCTGTTCTTAGTGTGTGGTGTGGTATTCTCTGTCTAGTGATGTGTGTTGGTATTCTATGTCTAGTGGTTTGGTGGTGGTTTATTATTGTCTAGTGTGTGTGTTGGTATTTCGTTCAGTTGGGGTGTGTGGTTTATTCTCTGTTCTAGTGTGTGTGGTGTGGTATTCTCTGTATAGGGTGGGTGTGTAGTCTATGTGCTAGGGGTGAGGTGGTAATCTCTGTCCTAGTGTTGTGTGTGTAGTATCTCTGTCTTAGGTGGTGTGTGGTAGTCTCTGTCTAGTGTGTGTGGCTGTGGTATCTCTGTCGGTATAGTGTGGGCGTGGTATATCTTCTTTCTAGTGTGAGTGTGGTATCTCGTCAGTGTTGTGGTGTGGTATCTCTGTTAGTGTTGTGTGTCGGGATTATCTGTATTAGTGTGTGGGTGTTGGTATTATCTGTCTTAGGGTGTGCGTGTGTGTGGTATTCTCTGTCTAGTGTGTGTGTGTGCATTCTGTCGTAGTGTGGGTGTGGTATTCTCTGTCTAAATGTGTGTGTGATATTCTCTGTCTAGTGTGCGTGTGTGTGGTATTCTCTGTCTAGGTGTGTGTGTGGTATTCTCTGTCTAATGTGTGTGTGTGTATTCTCTGTGCGTAGTGATATGTGTGTGTGTGTGTGGTATTCTCGTGTTGTGTGGGGTGGTTTCTGTCTATGTGTGTTGTATATTCTATGTCTAGTGTATGGTGTGTGTGTGTGGTATTCTCTGTCTAGTGTGTGTGTGTGATATCTGTCTGTGTGTGTGTGTGTGTGTGTGGTATTCTCTGTCTAGTGTGTGTGTGTATTTGTCTAGTGTGGGTGTTATGTGTTGGTATTCTCTGTGCTAGTGTATGTGTGTGTGTGTTGTGTGTATTGGGTGTGCATGTGTTAGGGTGTGTGGTGTGGTATTCTCTGTCTAGTGTATGTGTGTGTGTGTGTGTGTGTGTGTGTGGTATTCTGTCTAGTGTGTGTGTGTGGTATTCTCTGTTGTGTGTGTGTGTGTGGTATTCTTGCTAGGGGTGTGTGCGGGTGTGTGTACTTACTCTGTCTAGTGTGTGTGTGTGGTATTCTGTCTAGTTGTGTGGTGTGTGTATTTTATGTCTAGTGTGTGTGTGGTATTTCTGTCTATAGGGTGTGTGTGTGTGGTAATCTCTGTCTAGTGTGGTGTGTGGTAGTCTCTGTCTAGTGTGTGTGTGGTATTCTCTGTCTAGTGTGTGTGTGGTATTCTCTGTCTAGTGTGTGTGTGTGTGTATTCTCTGTCTAGTGTGTGTGTTGTGTATTCTTGTCTAGTGTGTGTGTGTGGATTCTCTGTCTAGTGTGTGTGTGGTATTTCTGTCTGTGTCTTTGTTGGTATTCTCTGTCTAGTGCTGTGTGTGTGGTATTCTCTGTCTAGTGTTGTGTGGTATTCTCTGTCTAGGTGTGGTGTGGGTATTCTCTGTTAGTGTGTGTGTGGGGATTTCGTCTAGTGTGTGTGGTATTTCTGTCTAGTGTGTTGTGTGGTATTCTCTGTCAGTTGTTGTGTGTGGTGTGTGTTGTATTCTCGTCTAGTGTGTGTGTGTGATATTCTCTGTCAGTGTGCGTGCTGTGGTGGTATTCTCGTCTATGTGTGTGTGTGGTATTTCTGTCTAGTGTGTGTGTGTGGTTTTGTCAGTGGTGTGTGTGTGTGTGTGTGGTATTCTCTGTCTAGTGGTGTGTGGTATTCTCTGTCTAGTGTGTGTGTGGTATTTGTCTAGTGTATGTGTGTGTGTGTGTGGTATTCTTGTCTAGTGTGTCTGTGTGGTATCTCTGTCTAGTGTGTCTGTGTGGTATTCTCTGTCTAGTGTATGTTGTGTGTGTGTGGGGTGTGTGGTGTGTGGTATTCTCTGTCTAGTGTGTGTGTGTGATATTCTCTGTCTAGTGTGCGTGTGTGTGTGGTATTCTCTGTCTAGTGTGTGGTGGGGATTCTCCCTCTAGTGTGTGTGTGGGTAATCTCTGTCTAGTGTGTGTGTGTGTGGTATTCTCGTGAGTGTGTGTGGTGGTATTCTCTGTCTAGTGTTGTGTGTGGTATTCTCTGTTATAGTGTGTGTGTGGTATTCTCCCTCTAGTGTGTGTGTGTGGTAATCTCTGTCTAGTGTGTTGTGTGTGTATTCCTTGTCTAGTGTGTGTGTGGTATTCTCTGTCTAGTGTGTGTTGTGGTATTCTCTGTCTAATGTGTGTGTGATATTCTCTGTCTAGTGTGTGTGTGGTATTCTCTGTCTAATGTGTGTGTGATATTCTCTGTCTAGTGTGTGGTGTGGTTTCTCTGTCTAATGTGTGTGTGTATTCTCTGTCTAGTGTATGTGTGTGTGTGTGTGTGTATTCTCTGTTAGTGTGTGTGTGTGTGTGTGGTTATTTCTCTGTTCTAGTGTGTGTGTGGTAATCTCTGTCTAATGTGTGTGTGATATTTCTTGTCAGTGTTATGTGTGTGTGTGTGTGGTATTCTTGTCTAGTGTGTGTGTGTGATATTTCTGTCTATGTGCGTGTGTGTGGTGATTCTCTGTCTAGTGTGTGTGTGGTATTTTGTATAGTGTGTGTGATGTGTGGTATTCTCTGTCTAGTGTTGTGTGTGTGTGGGTGTGTGTGTGTGTGTGGATCTGTTGTGTGTGTGTGTGGGGTATTCTCTGTCTAGTGTGCGTGTGTGTGGTATTCTCTGTCTAGTGTGTGTGTGTGGTATTCTCTGTCTCTAATGTGTGTGTGATTCTCGTCTAGTGTGTGTGTGTGTGGTATTCTCTGTCTAGTGTGTGTGTGGTATTCTCTGTCTAATGTGTGTGTGTGGTATTCTCTGTAGTGTGGTGGTGTGGTATTCTTGTTAGTGGTGTGTGTGGTATTCTCTGTTAGTGTGTGTGTATGTATCTCTGTCTAATGTTGTGTGTGGTGATTCTCTGTCTAGCGTGGTGTGTGGTTTTATGTTGTGTGTCTAGTGTGTGTGTGTGTGTGTGTATCTCTGTCTAGTGTGTGTGTGGTATTCTCTGTCTAGTGTGTGTGTGGTATCTTGTCTAGTGTGTGTGTGTGTGTGGTATTCTCTGTCTAGTGTGTGGTGTGTGGTGTGTGTGTGGTATTCTCTCTGTCTAGTGTGTGTGTGGGTATTTTGTCTAGTGTGTGTGTGTGTGGTGTGGTATTCTCTGTCTAGTGTGTGTGTGGTTTTTCTGTCTAGTGTGGGTGTGTGTGTGTGTGTGTGTGTGGTGTGTGTGGTATTCTGTTAGTGTGTGTGTGGGTATTCTCTGTCTACTGTGTGTGTGTGTGTGTGTGTGTGTGTGTGTGTTGTGGTGGTGGATCTCTGTCTAGTGTGTGTGTGGTGTCTCTGTCTACTGTGTGTGGTGGTGTGTGTGTGTGTGGTAGTCTCTGTCTACTGTGTGTGTGTGGGTTGTCTCTGTCTACTGTGTGTGTGGTATTCTCTGTCTAGCGTGTGTTGTGTGGTAGTCTCTGTCTATGTGTGTGTGTGGGTAGTCTCTGTCTAGTGTGTGTGTATTCTCTGTTATGTGTTGTGTGGTAATCTGTCTGTGTGTGTGTGTGGTATTCTTGTTAGTTGTGTGTGGTATTCTCGTCTGTGTGTGGTGGTTCTCTGTCTGTGTGTGTGTGGTATTCTCGTCTAGTGTGTGTGTGGTATTCTCTGCTAGTGTGTGTGTGTGGTATTCTCTGTCTAGTGGTGTGTGGGATTCTCTGTCTAGTGTGTGTGTGGTATTCTTTTTAGACAGACAGGACCTTGAACCAATCCTCCACTATTCCTAGAATTGCCCAGTACCCTGTCCTTGTGTTAACAATCACAATCTGTTGCTGTGAGTGTAGACAAAAATCATTGCCGTGTCCCAGCAACTTTCTAGCACTATGTGTTGGTTTCTTAGTGCTCATTCACACTAGGAACGAATACCTTAAAAACGCAGTGCGTGGAGTGTGTTAAATACATTTTTGTATCGGTGCTGACCATCTGTGGGTGTGTTATTTATGTTTGTGTCCGCTACGTTTTAACTCGTTTATGACTACGTCATTGGACCAATAACATCACAGGAACTCCCAGACATCCTTTTCGGAAAACGGACAGAAATGCGTGCAGCAATGCTTTTTTTTAAAACGAACTGGTTTTGCGCAAGCTACATTCGAGGGTTACAGCCAATTCGAAGGTTACCGAACGATACTTTCGAGGGTTAGCGAAAACGATCGATACTTTTGAGGGTTAACGTTAACGAACGATAATTTTGAGGGTTAGCGTAAACGAACAATACTTTCGAGGGTTAGCGTAAACGAACAATACTTTCGAGGGTAAGCGGAAATAGAACCATAAATACGAGGATTACTGAAATCGAACGATACTTTCGAGGGTTAGCAAAAACGAACGATACTTTCGAGGGTTAGCGAAAACGAACAATACTTTCGAGGGTTAGCAAAAACGAACGATACTTTCGAGGGTTAGCGAAAACGAACGATACTTTCGAGGGTTAGTGTAAACGAACGATACTTTCGATGGTTAACGTAAACGAATGATACTTTCGAGGGTTAGCGTAAACGAACAATACTTTCGAGGGTTAGCATAAACGAACAAAACTTTCGAGGGTTAGTGTAAACGAATGATACTTTCGAGGGTTAGCGTAAACGAACAATACTTTCGAGGGTTAGCAAAAACGAACGATACTTTCGAGGGTTAGCGAAAACGAACGATACTTTCGAGGGTTAGTGTAAACGAACGATACTTTCGATGGTTAACGTAAACGAACGATACTTTCGAGGGTTAGTGTAAACAACCGATACTTTTGAGGGTTAGCGAAAACGAACGATACTTTCGAGGGTTAGCGAAAACGAACGATACTTTCGAGAGTTAGCAAAAACGAACGATACTTTCGAGGCTTAGCGAAAACGAACGATACTTTCGAGGGTTAGCGAAATCGAACGATACTTTCGAGGGTTAGGGTAAACGAACGATACTTCGAGGGTTAGGCTAACGAAACGGATACTTTCGAGGGTTAGCGAAAACGAACGATACTTTCGAGGGTTAGCTAAATCGAACGATACTTTCGAGGGTTAGTGTAAACGAACGATACTTCCGAGGGTTAGCGGAAATAGAACCATAAATACGAGGATTACTGAAATCGAACGATACTTTTGAAGGTTAGCGAACGGCTCGTAAATTCGATAATTCTTGAAACAGCGACGACGAACTTCGATAATTATCGAAAGTCCGGAAAGGAACTCGATAAGTTTGGTTCCAACTCGGGTTCGGGTTAGAGTTCTTGCCCATCTCTACTTAGGAGTGGATTCTCTAGACAAGTAAAAGCTGAATCTCCCAGCAAGTTGCAGGTGTAAACGGACCCATAGACTCGTGTTTTTCAGACTTTTTCAGATTCATTTGATAACCAACCCAGCGCGACTGTCACATGTCACATTAACCCAGGAAACAAATAAAAAATAAAGTATTTTATTCATTGTTTTCAGTACAGTTACAATTGACATACATTACTTTACTCTCACACAGTCTCTAATGGTCCAATCAAACACAGACTGTCACACTACAGCTCAGAAATTTCCCATCACAACACTGTACCTTTATTTAAAGAATCCAATATATACAGGGCCCAGGTGGGTTATTTTAAAAGAAATTGGACACATAGTACTGTCCTCCCTATTGTTAGAAGACAATTAGGGTATTACTTATTGCGTTACATAATATGCATTGCATATTTACATTTGAATTATATCTAAGTGGGAGCTGTCATACTGCTTGCCCAAGGTGAGTTCTCTCCGGTCTTGCAGTACTAAGACCAATAAACAGATAGAATTCTGTTTTCAGGCTAGAGCAATATTACTGCTGTCCTTGCACTAACCAGATACTTTCATAAACGGCAAAGGCATCCTAAATATTATGTCTCCTTTAAGAATCCTCATTTCTGAATGTTTAAAGGAACTATAACCCTAAAATACAAATCTGTATTCTCTGTATCTTATGTATTCTTTTCCTGACCTGCTTGTGTACAACTAAGGGGTGTGTGGGGCATTTGATAAATTTAGTTCACAAGCAGACAGTCGGTCTGTGAGATGATAACCAGCCTTTCTAGCAACCTATAAAATCTGCCACGATTTATCCATTTTATCCAAATCCTTTAAAGGAGAATATCCGCCTAGAAACTGTTAACATTATATATCACTCTCTTCCTAAATCTCCGGTCATTCCTAAGCAGAGATACACTTGTGTGAATTCAAGTCAACTATTTCTTTCTAGCCCCTCCCTATACCTAAACCACTGGGTTCGGGCATGCTCATTGTTATTCATGCAAGGGAAAAAATAGGAGCTGTCCAATAAGCTACCTTGTATTTCATTGTAATCTAGGCTGTAAGGCAAGAAAAATGTATTTTAGTCTGAACTTTTTATTTTTATAGGTTTATTTATAAAGTGCTCTTTAAATTTATCTATATTTATATCTAGAACTTGTGTGTGCATGTATCGTATTAGTATAAGTGGAGTGCCAGCCAAAGATGATTGTTTAAAGGCAATGGTTTAAAGGTGATGATTGAAAGGTGAGCATTTGACATATGATGGTTTATAGGAAATGATTTGGTGGTTGAAAGGTGATGGTTAAATGGTGAGGGTTAGAAAAGGGATGAGTTTGACATGTGACCCCATGATGACAAATACTTACAGTAAAGTTGGGTACACACAGTACTGATAAAGCCCCGATACCGTCAGATCCGACGGTATCGGGGATTTATGGGTACTGTGTGTACCTTACATTGCTGAACAAGCGCGCGGCCGCCAAATGCTCATTCGGAAAAGAGGGAAAATTTCCCTCGTCCGAGGTAGACTACCTTTAAGGGAGTCAGGTGCGGCTGAGGGAACTCAGAGTCCCTAGCGTTCTCCCTATGCTGTGCATAGGGGGAGAGCTCAGGGCTGTGTGTAGCCCGATCGTTTGAAAAATGACAGACAGGATCTGCAAGATCTTTCAGGTGTGTACCTACTGTAGCTTAAAGGGTAACCGTGGTCCAAAAATGACTTTTGGTAAATTGACAGAATTTCCTTTCCTGAGTATTTTTGCAATTTATTTTCATTAATTTTTTTACATCGTTTTGAAGATATTTACATTTTTATGTGTGATATGGTAGCAGCATTACCAGATCCCCGGCACTTCCTGTTCTGAAACCATGTGACAATCCCGTGTCTCCTCTTCCATTAACAAAAAAAAAGACAAAAAAACTTACACAACTTACACACTCCCTTGCTGTGGGCTGTGCTATTATCCTCCTCCCCTTCAATCACTGTAACTCAATCTCTTCCATGTTCCTTCTGCTTTCTCCTGCACTGAGCATGTGCCAACCGCAGATTAGGAGGAACTAGTATTTGTGACTGCAGATTCAGAACCTCCCACCCCCTAACTTTCTGATTAGTGATTTCTTCATATCTTGGGCTGTGCAGCACGTAGATAGGTGGTTGATGGTTCATTTTAAAGGTATGAACCTGGCCCCTTTAAGGGTACCATTATTATCTATCTCTGCAGTATTGCAGTATAATAATATAAGGTAAGTACAGAAGAAGTAACCCCCAGATCCCATAAGCAAACAGTAACCGTACTTGTCCCAGTGAGATTTGCTGTAAAGACATTAGTCCAGTAGGTGGTATAGGGTGAAATATATACCTTCCTCCAGTAGATGGCGCACATCACTAGCTAAAGGAGACTTGCAGACAAAGTTCGGAGACCCATTCTCTCTTCATATAAACTTTACCCATTGCAGCATTGAACATAGTAAGGACTGAGCCCACAGCAGGTACTTTGTTAGAAAATTAAAGGACATGTCCATTCTCTGCTTGCAACCCCAAACTGCTATTTTCATTAGTATATTACATGTATTTGTAACCAGGTATTTACTGATAATTTATCTTTCATTCTGGCAGAGGTATCTGCCTCCTCCTTAGGCTCAATGAGCTTTTATAAGCATTTTCACAGGAGGCAGCAGGTGAAAAAGCAGACAATCATTGACTGTGATTGACTGCATGGGCAGAGGAGCCAGCTTAAGGTGGCCATACATTAGGATAATTTAACCGACCGAGCGAACCCACAACATTAGACCGATCTGCTTGGTTGGGTAAGTAAAATCGTCCTAATGTATTTGTACCTAAATAAATAGTTTTTTTAAGGATCTTGCTTAACTAATGCATCTAGTAATGTGCTGAATATGAGTTGTTTTAAGGGTGAACTTGCCCTTTAACTGCACTGTTGCCAAAATAAAATGTAACAAAGCAGCGTTATTTGTAAACACAACATTCCTTCTCTGCATATTTGACTGTGAGCCTGCCCTACTGCTTGGTAAGATCTTTGATAAGAATTCAAAGGAGAATGTGTTTGCTAATGGAAGTATCACGGCAGTTTTATCTGAAGGTATGAAAATGGAGTGTTTTGTGTCCATACTAAACAATACGCTCACACTGCTTTCTAATCACAACGACAATACTAACCCACCCTGAGAAATACAGGTAACCCCTTTAGTAATTAGCCATTCTGTCCATTTCTAGTTTTCTGTGAATATTTTAAAGGGCAACTTTAGCCTTAAACAGATTTTTCCTAACAATTTAGAACGTTGCAATTAAAACAATCTATCAGTTGTAATTCCTAACCATACAAACAGTAAAATCCTACACTACACAGATCCCTGCTCTCTGCCCTATCTCCTAAGGTCCGTACACACGTCCGATCGCACGGCTGTTCGCTCGGAGACCGTTGCGTGATCCGCCTGGCGGATTCCTGAACGAGCGTCTGTTTCGGACAATAAAGAGCCCATACACGGACCGATTATCGCCCAAAATGGCCGTTCGTACACATCGTGCGTCGTGGGTCAGCATCCGCGAAAGATCTAGATGAGCTCAGACAGGGGGAGTAAACCCTAAAGTAAGTTATATTAATGGAAAGGTATTAGACAGGGAGATAAGTAATACGTTGTTTAAAACACCATAAGTGATTGGAAAACATGCTTCAGGCTATAGAGATTATTTCATTCAATCCTTAGGGCTAAGCGCGATCCAATCCCGCTTCCAATTCACATTGCCAATGCACTATCAGGGTTAATCAATAAAAGTTCTTATCGTTAAAAATAGTGCTCATTAGTTGGCTCCAACCAATCAGATGCTAGGTTTCAAATGTTAAATAATATCTGATTGGTTGGGGCAAAATTAGCACCATTTTTAACCATAAGAACTTTTATTGAATAGCCCTATATGTGCGCTGCGGTACATTACTGAAACGTGTGCATGCACGACTTTTTGTGCATGCTGCATGCGTTCCAATAACACATTTGTATAGTACGACAGCGCACATAGCACATAGACACCTTACCCTAAGATGCCGTTACAGCCAACAATCGTTTAATGTATCGGACTTCGCTCTGGAAAGTGCACGTGTGTGCAAAGCTTTAGAGAATAATGACTATTTCTTTTCATGTTCTTATGTTTAACCACGAGCTCACTTTGTGCCCTACAAGTTCCCTTGTTCTATGCACCTTGGGCAATCCATAGGCATTTCAAAACAAATTTATGGTGTAAGGCAGACTGGCATTATTCTGCCATGAAAGACCAGCATCTGGGCCATCTACGTAAGTCCATCCAGTTATTATTTATAGCCTAGTCACAGAAATTTGCAAAGTTAGTCAAGTCAATCAACCTGAGAAAGCGGACACTTTAAATTATTATTATCCAACGTTTGTCTGATATCCCATGAATTAAAATATGGCACTTGTTTTTTGGACTATTACTTGCCCAATTAAGGAGGCCATTCTTTAACAAGCTGTGTAGCTTAGTGGGTATCAATGGGAAAACCTCTATTTATCTAGTAGTGACTCTTAGCATAACAAACAGGCCGTAAAGCAAGGCAATATGGGTTAAGTTATATAGCTGGAAAATAAGAATTTGTGAAGGTATCATTGAAGGATAGTAGTAGAATGCTCTGCTAGTCACCACATCTATCCTTGTCCACCACCCATCCTCCATCATCTAGCCATTGGTGTGAACACCATAAAATCCACAAAGAAGGATGCCTTATTCGGTCTTCTTTTCCATTCCCAACACTAACCTCTTAGCCAATTATCCCTCAACCATAGATTCTCCACTAGAGAACTCTTCATCATTGACTATTTAATAGAAAACTCTTCTTTCCCGTTGATAATTCTTTCATTCAGTCAAAGACTATCCACTCATACGTGGACTCCTCAACCATAGAACCATTCGTTATGGTTTCTGGACTAACCATGGCTGTTCCAATTGGCATGAAGGTACCGTGTGAGTGATAGATATAAAGATGAGTATCCACCCTCATCTTCAATCATTCTGTTATCATGCAACTTCTTCCCTCTCAGGAGCTTCTCCTCAATGACAAGGGGAACATTGTAGCCCTCTCCATATCTCCAGTACAAAAATCATTAGTCGTTTTGGAATAGTTTTTTTCAAGATCTTACTGATGCTCATTCACATTTCTGACGGTGTGAATGCGAGAGTTCAGCTCAGAAAGTTGCTGGGGAGTGGCCAGGGAGCGCAAGAGATTGTTCTCATGTTCCAAGTGACTATTTCTCTCTGCAAGTTCCTTAATCTGTTCCTTTAAAATTTCAACCACTTCACGGACAGCAAACAAAAGATGAGTCTTTACCAAGTCCTGCAAATAGAAGCAAGGTAAAACAGGAAGAGAAAGGTGAGATAGTATGGTGAGTATGGATAGATAGAAGTGTGGGATAGAGTGGTGAGTATGAATAGATAGAAGTGTGAGATAGAGTGGTGAGATAGGATGGTGAGTATGGATAGATAGAAGTCTGGAATAGAGTGGTGAGTATGGATAGATAAGGAGTGGTGAGATAGGATGGTGAGTAGGAAGATAGAAGTGGATCGATGGTGAGAGGATAGATAGAAGGGTGTAGAATCGAGTGGTGAGATAGTATGGTGAGTATGGATAGATAGAAGTGTGGGATAGAGTGGTGAGTATGGATACATAGAAGTGTGAGAGTATGGTGAGTATGGATAGATAGAAGTGTGAGAGAATGGTGAGATAGAAGGGTGAGTATGGATAGATGGGAGTGGTGAGATAGGATGGTGATTATGGATAGATAGAAGTGTGGGATAGAGTGGTGACATAGGATGGTGTATGTACTTTGAGCAGTTATATCAGTGCAGGCACAGTATAGAGTAGTGGTGTATGTACTTTGAGCAGTTATATCAGCGCAGGCACATTACAGAGTAGTGGTGTATGTACTTTGAGCAGTTATATCAGCGCAGGCACAGTACAGAGTAGTGGTGTATGTACTTGAGCAGTTATATGAGCGCAGGCACAGTATAGAGTAGTGGGTATGTACTTTGGCAGTTATACAGCAGGCACAGTACAGAGTAGTGGTGTATGTACTTTGAGCAGTTATATCAGCACAGGCACAGTACAGAGTAGTGGTGTATGTACTTTGAGCAGTTATATGAGCGTAGGCACAGTATAGAGTAGTGGTGTATGTACTTTGATCAGTTATATGAGCGTAGGCACAGTATAGAGTAGTGGTGTATGTAACTTTGAGCAGTATATCAGTGCAGGCACAGTATAGAGTAGTGGTGTATGTACTTTGAGCAGTTATATCAGCGCAGGCACAGTATAGAGTAGTGGTGTATGTACTTTGAGCAGTTATATCAGTGCAGGCACAGTATAGAGTAGTGGTGTATGTACTTTGAGCAGTTATATCAGTGCAGGCACAGTATAGAGTAGTGGTGTATGTACTTTGAGCAGTTTTATCAGTGCAGGCACAGTATAGAGTAGTGGTGTATGTACTTTGAGCAGTATATCAGTGCAGGCACAGTATAGAGTGTGGTGTATGTACTTTGAGCAGTTATATCAGCGCAGGCACAGTAGAGTAGTGGTTTTATGTACTTTGAGCAGTTATATAGCGCAGGCCAGTATAGAGTAGTGGTGTATGTACTTTGGACAGTTATATCAGCGCAGGCACAGTAAGTAGTGGTGTATGTGTATGTATTTGAGCAGTATATCAGCACAGGCACAGTAAAGGAGTGGGTGTATGTACATTTGAGCAGTTATATGAGCGTAGGACAGTATAGAGTAGTGGTGTATGTACTTTGAGCAGTTATATGAGCGAGGCCAGGCACAGTATAGAGTGTGGTGTATGTACTTTGAGCAGTTATATCAGTGCAGGCCACGTATAGAGTAGTGGGTGTAGTACTTGAGCAGTTATATCAGTGCAGGCACAGTATAGAGTATGGTGTATGTACTTTGAGCAGTTATCGATGGCAGGCACAGTATAGAGTAGTGGTGTTGTACTTGAGCAGTTATAGTGCAGGCACAGTATAGAGTAGTGGTGTATGTACTTTGAGCAGTTATATCAGCGCAGGCAAGTACAGAGTAGTGGTGTAGTACTTTGAGCAGTTATATAGGCGCAGGCACAGTATAGAGTAGGTGGTGTATGTACTTTGAGCAGTTATATCAGCGCAGGCACAGTAAGAGGAGTGGTGTATGTACTTTGAGCAGTTATATCAGCCAGGCACAGTAGAGTAGTGTGTATGTACTTTGAGCAGGTATATGAGCAGGCACAGTTTAGATAGTGGTGTATGACTTTGAGAGTTATAGAGCGCAGGCACAGTATAGAGTAGTGGTGTATGTACTTTGAGCAGTTATATCAGCGAGGCACTGTATAGAGTAGTGTGTATGTACTTTGAGCAGTTATATCAGCGCAGGCACAGTATAGAGTAGTGGTGTATGTACTTTGAGCAGTTATATCAGCGCGCACAGTATGAGTTGTGGTTTGATGTACTTTGAGCAGTTATATCAGTGCAGGCACAGTATAGAGTAGTGGTGTATGTACTTTGAGCAGTTATATCAGTGCAGGCACAGTATAGAGTAGTGGTGTATGTACTTTGAGCAGTTATATCAGTGCAGGACAGTATAGAGTAGTGGTGTATGTACTTTGAGCAGTTATATCAGCGCAGGCACAGTAAGAGTAGTGGTGTATGTACTTTGAGCAGTTATATGAGCGCAGGCACAGTATAGAGTAGTGGTGTATGTACTTTGAGCAGTTATATCAGCGCAGGCACAGTATAGAGTAGTGGTGTATGTACTTTGAGCAGTTATATCAGCGCAGGCACAGTATAGTAGTGGTGTATGTACTGAGAGTATATAGTGCAGGCACAGTATAGAGTAGTGGTGTAGTACTTTGAGAGTTATATCAGGGCAGGCATGATAGAGTAGTGGTGTATGTACTTTGAGAGTTTATATCAGCGCGGACAGTATAGAGTAGTGTGTATGTACTTTGAGAGTGTATATCAGTGCAGGACAGTATGAGTAGTGGTGTGTATGTACTTTGAGCAGTTATATCAGCGCAGGCACAGTATAGAGTAGTGGTGTATGTACTTTGAGAAGTTATATCAGTGCAGGCACAGTATAGAGTAGTGGTGTATGTATATCAAGCAGTTGTTTTAGTGGAGGAGCAGTATAAAGAGTACCAGTATACAGGAAGAGAGAATACGTCTAGTGACACATAAATAGGTCCAGGTACAACCGTTGTCACTAAAGATATTACATAGATTATCGTTCATTATATAAATCTTGTGTATCTACTACTTTAGGCTATTGGTTAGAGCAGCAAGAACAGAGGGAATTAAAAGCTCTACACAATGTTTGTATTGAATAAGGGGACTTACCATCGTTGTTCGATTTTGTTGTCAATTGCTACCAAACGTTACTGGAAACACTATAGAGGAAGAAGAGATGGATATTTTTACATTGCTAATATGTCCTTGGATATCCCTCAACAAGTACTTCACAGCTTTGCAGCAGGGGCACTGCTAAGCGCAGGGCCATAGAAGGTGTCTATGAGATGGGCTCTATCGCCAAGTACTGAAATGGTTAAAATCATCCAAGTCCTCGTGACGGGTGGAGATTCTAAATAACGTGTATTGGAAGGGTGAGGGTTAATAATGTGTTTTATCCCACTTCATTGAGTGCGTTTATTTTGCATTAAAACGCAGCAGGTGAAGGGTATTATGACATTCCTATGTGAAATGAATGTCCTTGTTTTTCCCCCCCAATACACTAGTTACCGCAAACAGTACTAGAATACTGAGTTACGTTGGCCGATATTTCAACCAACTTGGTAAGTTCGATCGGCCGATTGGAAATCAGATTGAATAAATGGGCCTGTGAATGGCTAGCTTAAGGGTAGTAGTCAGCGTAAAAAGTGGAGTGGAAGTAAATTGGTACTTACCTCCAACCGATTCGCGTCATTCACTTAATATTCCTGGAACCGCCTTTCCCGTTTTATTTTGTGACCGACACACGATCTCAGAATGAATAGTACCAGGCGACACCTCGGACACTTTGTTGTCGCGAGTTAAAGGTGGACAGTTCCAGGAATATTGATTGAATGTTCGGATTGGTCGGTGGGTAAGTTCAAATGTATGGGCCACCATAGATAATGAGGTGAGGTACGGTTAATATATGGGTTTTGGAACATTAAGGGTAATAAGAGAGATCTGTTTCTGGAACATCAGGGCTAGGCTGCGTTTTTGTGTTGTGGCGCTTGTTTTTTTTTTTCAATATTTGGAATCGCGGTAAACACCGAAAACGCGCGTTTTCAGGTCCAATGCGCTTGCGATTTGCGTTTCGCATTTAAATCGCAATCATGCGTTTTCCAATACTTCATGAAAAAAAACGCATGCGCAAACGCAACGAAATCGCACATGAAATCGCATGCGATTGCGTTTGCGTTGCAGTGTGCAGTGTAAATACAATACTTTTAAGAAAAAAAGAGTATTTTCCATTTATTGACCTTAACCTGCCATTCAGAATTTGTGTATAAATAAATGCTTCTGCAAACAGGAGGGCCAGTAATAGTGGACCGTTAAAGTCTTGATTCAGTTGCTCAGTAGAGATCTGAGCATGTGTGACCCATCCAACAGCCAATCAGTAGAAATACTGTTAGGAACATTCCAAGATGTGGTGCATCCTGGGAAGAAGGACAGTTAGAGAAACTGAAATGTCAGCTCACTAGGTCAACAGCAGGGAACAGAAAGGGGTATAAATTCAACTGATTTTTCAAAAAGGAAGAGAATATGTAGAAATAATACGTGTGCAGAAATAAAAACTAAGATTTTTTTTAATAAAAAATTTTCCTCTAAACTTTCCTTTTAATGCCTGGATTCTGGAACATTAAGGGTTAATAAAGTGAGATCTGGTTAATGACTGGATATTGGGAAACATTAGGGGGTAAAAAGTGAGATCTGGTTAATGCCTGGATTCTGGAACATTAAGGGTAATAAAGTGAGATCTGGTTAATGCTGGATTGGAACATTAGGGTTAATAAAGTGAGATCTGGTTAATGCCTGGATTCTGGAACATTAAGGGTTAATAAAGTGAGATCTGGTTAATGCTGGATTCTGGACTTAAGGGTTAAATAAAGTGAGATCTGGTTAATGCCTGGATTCTGGAACAAATAAGGGTTAAAAAGTGAGATCTGGTTAATGACTGGTCTGGAACATTAGGGGTTAATAAAGTGAGATCTGGTTACGAAGGGTTCTGGAACATTAGGGGTGTTACAAAAGTGAAATCTGTTAATTGACTGGGTTCTGGAAACATTAGGGGTATTAAAGGAGATCTGGTTAAGACGGGTTCTGGAACATTAGGAGTAATAAAGGAGATCTGGTACTGACTGGGTTCTGGAAATTAGGGGTTATAAAGTGAGCTCTAGTTAATGACTCAGGTTCTGGAACATTAGGGGTTAAAAAGTGAGATCTGGGTTAATGACTGGGTTCTGGAACATTAGGGGTATTAATAAAGTGAGATCTGGTTAATGACTGGGTTCTGGAACATTAGGGGTTAATAAAGTGGAGACTGGGTAATGACGGGTTCTGGAACATAGGAGTTTAAAGTGAGATCTGTTAATGACTGGGTTCTGGAAAATTAGGGGTTAATAAAGTGAGCTCTAGTTAATGACTAGGTTCGGAACCTTAGGGGTTAATAAAGTGAGATTGGTTAATGACTGGGTTCTGGAAAATAGGGGTTAATAAAGTGAGATCTGGTTTAATGACTGGTTCTGGAACATTAGGGGTTAATAAAGTGAGATCTGGTTAATGACTGGGTTCTGGAACATTAGGGGTTAATAAAGTGAGATCTGGTTAATGACTGGGTTCTGGAACATTAGGGGTTAATAAAGGGAGATCTGGTTAAGGACTGGGTTCTGGAACATTAGGGGTTAATAAAGTGAGATCGGGTTAATGACTGGGTTCTGGAACATTAGGGGTTAATAAAGTGAGATCTGGTTAATGACTGGGTTCTGGAACAGGGGTAATAAGTGAGATCTGGTTAAGACTGGTTCTGAACACTAGGGGTAATAAAGTGAGATGGTTAATGACTGGGTTCTGGAACATTAGGGGTAATAAAGTAGATCTGGTTATGACTGGGTTCCGGAACATTAGGGGTTAATAAGAGATTGGTTAATGACTGGGTTCTGGAACATTAGGTTAATAAAGTGAGACTTGGTAATGACTGGTTTGGAACATGAGGGGTAAACAAGTGAGATCTGGTTAATGACTGGGTTCTGGAACATTAGGGGTCCATTCTCCTATTGTATCACAGTATTGGTGTAAGAAACTCATCACTCTGTTTACTTATATCATGTATTACCTGTGTATGTCATATGTATGGCTTTGTATAGCCTGTATTACCCTGTATGTAATGTATGACTATGCAATTGTAAAGCGCCACAGAAGAGGTTGGCGCTATATAAATCCATAATAATCATAAGAATAATAATTAGGAATTAATAAAGTGAGTCCTTGTAGAAGGTTTGTGGACACAGTCACTCTATGGGAGATGTGGGTACAGCCTTGTAGAAGGTTTGTAGATACAGTCACTCTATGGGAGATGTGGGTACAGTTCATGTAGAAGGTTTGTAGATACAGTCACTATATGGGAGATGTGGGTACAGTCCATGTAGAAGGTTTGTAGATACAGTCACTCTATGGGAGATGTGGGTACAGTCCATGTAGAAGGTTTGTAGATACAGTCACTCTATGGGAGATGTGGGTACAGTTCATGTAGAAGGTTGTAGACACAGTCACTCTATGGGAGATGTGGGTACAGTCCATGTAGAAGGTTTGTAGACACAGTCACTATATGGGAAATGTGGGTACAGTCCATGTAGAAGGTTTGTGTACACAGTAACTCTATGGGAGATGTGGGTACAGTCCATGTAGAAGGTTGTAGACACGTCACTCTATGGGAGGATGTGGTACAGTCCATGTAGAGGTTTGTAGACACAGTCACTCTATGGGAGATGTGGGTAATCCATGTAGAAGGTTTGTAGACCACAGTCACTCTATGGGAGATGTGGGTAACAGTTCATGTAGAGTAAGGTTTGTAGATACAGTCACTCTATGGAGGAGGAGGGGTTGTGGGCCACGTAGTGAAGTTCCATGTAGAAGGTTTGTGTACACAGTCACTCTATGGAGATGTGGGACAGTCCATGTAGAAGGTTTGTGTACACAGTCACTCTATGGGAGATGTTGGTTACAGTCCATTTAGAAGGTTTTGTAGATCAGTCATCTATGGGAGATGTGGGTACAGTCCATGTAGTAGGTTGTAGATACATGCACTATATGGGAGAGATGTGGGGTACAGTCCTCGTAGTAGGTTTGTAGATACAGTCACCTCTATGGAGATGTGGTACAGTCCATGTAGTAGGTTTGTAGATACAGTCACTCTATGGGAGATGTGGGTACAGTCCATGTAGAGGTTTGTAGATACCAGTAACTCTATGGAGATGTGGGTACAGTCCATGTAGAAGGTTTGTGTACACAGTCCCATCTCTATGGGAAGATGTGGTGTACAGTCCATGAGAAGGTTTGTAGACACAGTCACCTCTATGTAGATGTGGGTACAGTCCCCTGTAGAAGGTTGTAGACACAGGTCACTCTATGGGAGATGTGGGTACAGTCCATGTAGAAGGATTGTGTACACAGTCACTCTATGGGAGATGTGGGTACAGTCCATGTAGTAGGTTTGTAGATACAGTCACTCTATGGGAGATGTGGGTACAGTCCATGTAGAAGGTTTGTAGATACAGTAACTCTATGGGAGATGTGGGTACAGTCCTTGTAAGAGGTTGTAGATAGCAGTCACTCTATGGGAGATTTTGGGTACAGTCCAGGTAGAAGGTTTGTAGACACAGTCACTCTAGGGGAGATGTGGGTACAGTCCTTGTAGAAGTTTGTAGACCAGTCCCTATGGAGATGTGGTACAGTCCATGTAGAAGGTTGTAGACACAGCACTCTATGGGAGATGTAGGTACAGTCCAGTAGTGGTTTGTAGATACAGTCACTCTATGGGGAGATGGGGTACGTCATGTAGAAGGTTTGGATACAGTCACTCTATGGAGATGTTGGTACAGTCCATGTGAGGTTTGTAGATCAGTCACTCTATGGGAGATGTGGGTACAGTCCTGTAGTAGGTTGTAGATACAGTCCCCTATATGGGAGCATGTGTGGTACAGTCCTTGTAGAAGGTTTGGTAGATACAGTCACTCTATGGGAGATGTGGGTACAGTCCTTGTAGAAGGTTTGTAGATACAGTCACTATATGGGAGATGTGGGTACAGTCCTTGTAGAAGGTTTGTAGATACAGTCACTCTATGGGAGATGTGGGTACAGTCCATGTAGAAGGTTTGTAGATACAGTCACTCTATGGGAGATGTGGGTACAGTCCTTGTAGAAGGTTTGTAGATACAGTCACTCTATGGAGATGTGGGTACAGTCCTTGTAGAAGGTTGTAGACACAATCACTCTATGGGAGATTGGGTACAGTCCATTTAGTAGGTTTGTAGACACAGTCACTCTATGGGAGATGTGGGTACAGTCCTGTAGAAGGTTTGTAGATACAGTCACTCTATGGGAGATGTGGGTACAGTCCTTGTAAGTTTGTAGATACAGTCACTCTATGGGAGATGGGGTACAGTCCATGTAGAAGGTTTGTAGACACAGTAACTCAATGGGAGATGTGGGTACAGTCCATGTAGAAGGTTTTGTACACAGTCATTCTATGGGGAGATGTGGGTACGTCCATGTAGAAGGTTTGTAGACACAGTCACTCATGGGAGATGTGGGTACAGTCCTTGTAGAAGGTTTGTAGATACAGTCACTCTATAGGAGATGTGGGTACAGTCCATGTAGAAGGATTGTGGATACAGTCACTCTATGGGAGATGTGGGTACAGTCCTTGTAGAAGGTTTGTAGATACAGTCACTATATGGGAGATGTGGGTACAGTCCTTGTAGAAGGTTTGTGACCACGTCACCCTATGGGAGATGTGGGTACAGTCCATGTAGAAGGTTTGTGGACCGTCACTCTATGGGAGATGTGGGTACAGTCCATGTAGAAGGTTTGTGTACACATCACTGTATGGAGAAGTGGGTACAGTCCATGTAGAAGGTTTGTAGACACAGTCAATCTATGGAGATGTGGGTACAGTCCATGTAGAAGGTTTGTAGATACAGTCACTCTATGGGAGATGTGGGTACAGTCCTGTAGAAGGTTTTGTAGCACAGTCACTCTATGGGAGATGTGGGTAACAGTCCATGTAGTAGGTGTGTAGATACAGTCACTACTATGGGAATGTGGGTACAGTCCTGTAGAAGGTTTGTGATACCAGTAACTCTATGGAGATGTTGGTACAGTCCTTGTAGAAGGTTTTTGTAGATACAGTCCCTATATGGGAGATGTGGGTACAGTCCTTGTAGAAGGTTTGTAGACACAGTCACTAATGGGAGATGTTGTACAGTCCATGTAGAAGGTTTTGTAATACAGTCCTCTATGGGAGATGTGGGTACAGTCCATGTAGTAGGTTTGTAGATACAGTCACTATATGGGAGATGTGGGGTACAGTCCTTGTAGAAGGTTTGGAGATATCAGTCACTCTATGGGAGATTGGGTACATCTTGTAGAGTTGTAGACATCACTCTATGAGATGTGGGTACAGTACCATCTAGATAGGTTTGTGATACAGTCACTCTATGGGAGATGTGGTACAGTCCTGTAGAAGGTTGTAGATACAGTCATCTAGGGAGATTGGGTACAGTCCTGTAGAAGGTTGTGAATACAGTCACTATATGGAGATGTGGTACAGTCCATGTAGAAGGTTTGTAGACACAGTCACTCTATGGGAGATGTGGGTACAGTCCATGTAGAGGTTTGTAGACACAGTCATTCGTATGGGAGATGTGGGTACAGTCCATGTAGAAGGTTTGTGGACACAGTCACTCTATGGGAGATGTGGGTACAGTCCATGTAGAAGGTTTGTAGACACAGTCACTCTATGGGAGATGTGGGTACAGTCCATTTAGAAGGTTTGTAGACACAGTCACTCTATGGGAGATGTGGGTACAGTCCATGTAGAAGGTTTGTAGACACAGTCACTCTATGGGAGATGGTGGGTACAGTCCATGTAGAAGGTTTGTGTGACACAGTCACTCTATGGGAGATGTGGGTACAGTCCTAGTAGAAGGTTTGTGACACAGTCACTCTATGGGAGATGTGGTACAGTCCATGTAGAAGGTTTATGTCACAGTCACTCTATGGGAGAGTGGGTACAGTCCATGTAGAAGGTTTGTAGACACAGTACTCTATGGAATGTGGGTACAGTCCATGTAGAAGTTTGTAGATACAGTCACTCTATGGGAGATGTGGGTACAGTCTATGTGAAGGTTTTAGACACAGTCATTCTATGGGAGATGTGGGTACAGTCCATGTAGAAGGTTTGTAGACACAGTCACTCTATGGGAGATGTGGTAACAGTCCATGTAAGGTTTGTGTACACATCCCTCATGGGTAGATGTGGGTACAGTCCATGTAGAAGGTTGTAGGACCACAGTCACTCTATGGGAGATGTGGGTACATCCATGTAGAAGTTTGTGATACACAGTCACTCTATTGAGATGTGGGTACAGTCTATGTAGAAGGTTTGTGGAACAGTCACTCTATGGGAGATGTGGGTACAGTCCATGTAGAAGGTTTGTAGATACAAGTCACTCATATGGGAGTGTGGGTACAGTTCCATGTAGAGTTTTGTAGACTACAGTCACTCTTGGGAGATGGGGTACAGTCCATGTAGAAGGTTTGTAGATACAGTCACTCTATGGGAGATGTGGGTACAGTCCATGTGAAGGTTTGTGTACACAGTCACTCTATGTGGAGATGTGGTACAGTCCATGTAGAAGATTGTGATACAGTCACCATATGGGAGATGTGGGTACGTCATGTAGAAGGTTTGTGTACACAGTTCTCTATGGGAGATGTGGGTACAGTTGCATGAAAGGTTTGCAGATACAGTCACTCTATGGGAGATGGGGTACAGTCCATGTAGAAGGTTTGTGTACACAGTCACTCTATGGGAGATGGGGGTACAGTCCATGTAGAAGGTTTGGTGTACAGTCACTATATGGGAGATGTGGGTACAGTCGATAGAAGGTTTGTAGACACAGTCCACTTATGGGAGATGTGGGTACAGTTCATGCAGAAGGTTTGTGTACACAGTCACTCTATGGGAGTGTGGGTACAGTCCATTTAGAAGGTTTTGTGTACACATCACTCTATGGGAGATGTGGGTACAGTCCATGTAGAAGGTTTGTAGACACAGTCACTCTATGGAGATGTGGGTACAGTTCATGAAAGGTTTGTGTACCAGTCACTCTATGGGAGATGTGGGTACAGTCCCATGTAGAAGGTTTGTGTACACAGTCTCTATGGGAGATGTGGGTACAGTCCATGTAGAGTTTGTAGACACAGTCACTCTATGGGATGTGGGTACAGTTCATGTAAGTGTAGACACGTCACTCTATGGGGAGATTGGGTACAGTTCATGTCAGAAGGTTTGTGTACACATCACTCTATGGGAGATGTGGTACAGTCCATGTAGAAGGTTTGTGTACACAGTCACTCTATGGGAGAGTGGGTACAGTCCATGTAGAAGGTTTGTAGATACAGTCACTCTGGGGATGTGGGTACAGTCCATATGAGGTTGTAGACACAGTCACTCTATGGGAGATGTGGGTACTCCATGTAGAAGGTTTGGTAGACACAGTCACTCTATGGAGATGTGGGTACATTCCATGTAGAAGGTTTGTAGAAAGTCACTATTGTGGAGATGTGGGTACAGTCCATGTAGAAGGTTTGTAGACACAGTCACTCTATGGGAGATGTGGGTACAGTTCATGTAGAAGGTCTGTAATACAGTCACTCTATGGGGAGATGTGGGTACATGTCCTATGTAGAAGGGTTTGTGGACACAGTCACTCTATGGAGATGTGGGTACAGTCCATGTAGCAGGTTTGTAGATCACAGTCACTCATATGGGAGATGTGGGTACAGTCCATGTAGAAGGTTTGTAGACACAGTCACTCTATGGGAGATGTGGGTACAGTCCATGTAGAAGGTTTGTAGAACAGTCACTCTATGGGAGATGGTGGGGTACAGTCCATGTAGAAGGGTTGTAGACACGTCACTCATGGGAGTTGTGGTACGTTCATGTAGAAGGTTTGTAGACACAGTCACTCTATGGGAGATGTGGGTACAGTCCATGTAGAAGGTTTGTGTACACAGTCACTCTATGGGAGATGTGGGTACAGTCCATGTAGAAGGTTTGTAGACACAGTCACTCTATGGGAGATGTGGGTACAGTCCATGTAGAAGGTTTGTAGAACAGTCACTCTATGGGAGATGTGGGTACAGTCTTGTAGAAGGTTGTGTGACACAGTCACTCTATGGGAGATGTGGGTACAGTCCATGTAGTAGGTTTGTATACACAGTCACTATATGGGAGTTGTGGGTACAGTCCATGTAGAAGGTTTGTAGACACAGTCACTCTATGGGAGATGTGGGTACAGTCCATGTAGAAGGTTTGTAGACACAGTAACTCTATGGGAGATGTGGGTACAGTCATGTACAAGGTTTTGTAGTACACAGTCACTCTATGGGAGAGGTGTGGGTACAGTCCATGTAGAAGGTTTGTAGACAAGTCACTCTATGGGAGATGTGGGTACAGTCCATGTAGAAGGTTGTGTGTACACAGTACTCTATGGGAGATGTGGGTACAGTCCATGTAGAAGGTTTGGTAACACAGTCACTTATGGGAGATGTGGGTACAGTCCAGGTAGAAGGTTTAGACACAGTACTCTATGGGAGATGTGGTACAGTCTCATGTAGAAGGTTTTTGTACACAGTCACTCTATGGAGATGTGTGGTACAGTCCATGTAGAAGGTTTGTAGAACAGTCACTCTATGGGATAGTGGTACAGTCTATGTAGAAGGTTTGTGGACACAGTCATTCTATGGGAGATGTGGGTACAGTCCATGTAGAAGGTTTGTGACACAGTCATTCTATGGGAGATGTGGGTACAGTCATGTGAAGGTTTGTAGACACAGTCCTCTATGGGAGATGTGGTACAGTCCATTAGAAGGTTTGTAGATACAGTCACTCTATGGGAGATGTGGGTACAGTCCATGTAGAAGGTTTGTGACACAGTCACTCTATGGGAGGTGTGGTACAGTCCATGGAGAAGGTTGTAAACACAGTAACTCTATGGAGATGTGGGTACAGTCCATGTAAGAGGTTTGTAGACACAGTCACCTTATGGGAGATGTGGGTACAGTCCTGTAGAAGGTTTGTAGACACAGTCACTCTATGGGAGTGTGGTAACAGTCCATGTGAAGTTTGTAGACACAGTAACTCTATGGAGATGTGGGGGTACAGTCCATGTAGAAGGTTTGTAACACAGTCACTATATGGGAGATGTGGTACAGTCCATGTAGAGGTTTGTAGACACAGTCACTATGGGAATGTGGGTACAGTCCATGTAGAAGGTTTGTGTACACAGTCACTCTATGGGAGATTGTGGGTACAGTCCATGTAGAAGGTTTGTAGACACAGTCACTCTATGGGAGATGTGGGTACAGTTCATGCAGAAGGTTTGTGGACACAGTCACTCTATGGGAGATGTGGGTACAGTCCATGTAGAAGGTTTGTGTACACAGTCACTCTATGGGAGATTGTGGGTACAGTCCATGTAGAAGGTTTGTAGACACAGTCACTCTATGGGAGATGTGGTACAGTTCATGTAGAAGTTTTTGTACACAGTCACTCTATGGGAGATGTGGTAACAGTTCATGCAGAAGGTTTGTGTACACAGTCACTCTATGGGAGATGTGGGTACAGTCCATGTAGAAGGTTTGTGTACACGTCACTATGGGAGATGTGGGTACAGTCCATGTAGAAGGTTTGTAGAACCAGTCACTCTATGGGAGATGTGGGTACAGTCCATGTAGAAGGTTTGTAGACACAGTCACTCTATGGGAGATGTGGGTACAGTCCATGTAGAAGGTTTGTAACACAGTCACTCTATGGGAGATGTGGGTACAGTTCATGTAGAAGGTTTTAGATACAGTCACTCATGGGAGACTGTGGGTACAGTCTATTGTAGAAGGTTTGGTGACACAGTCACTTCTATGGGAGTGTGGGTACAGTCCATGTAGAAGGTTTGTAGACTACAGTCACTATATGGGAGATTGGGGTACAGTCCATTAGAAGGTTTGTAGACACCGTCACTCTATGGGAGATGTGGTACAGTTCATGTAGAAGGTCTGTAACAGCCTCTATGGGAGATGTGGGTACAGTCTATGTAGAAGGTTTTGTGACACAGTCACTCTATGGGAGATGGGGTAAAGTCCATGTAGAAGGTTTGTAGACACAGTCACTATATGGAGAATGTGGGTACAGTCCATTAGAAGGTTTGTAGACACAGTCACTCTATGGGAGATGTGGGTACAGTTCATGCAGAAGTTTGTGACACAGTCACTCTATGGGAGATTGGGTACAGTCCATGTAGAAGGTTTTAGACACAGTCACTCTATGGGAGATGTGGGTACGTCTATGGAGAAGGTTTGTAGATACAGTCACTCTATGGGAGATGTTGGGTACAGTCCATGTAGTAAGGTTTGTATGACACGTCACTATAGAGGGAGTTGGGGTACAGTCCATGTAGAAGGTTTGTAGACACAGTCACTCTATGGGAGATGTGGGTACAGTCCATGTAGAAGGTTTGTAGACACAGTAACTCTATGGGAGATGTGGGTACAGTTCATGTACAAGGTTTGTGTACACAGTCACTCTATGGGAGATGTGGGTACAGTCCATGTAGAAGGTTTTGTGTAACCAGTCACTCTATGGGAGATGTGGGTACAGTCCATGTAGAAGGTTTGTGTACACAGTGACTCTATGGGAGATGTGGGTACAGTCCATGTAGTAGGTTTGTATACACAGTCACTATAGGGAGATGTGGGTACAGTCCAGGTAGAAGGTTTGTAGACACAGTAACTCTATGGGAGATGTGGGTACAGTTCATGTAGAAGGTTTGTGTACACAGTCACTCTATGGGAGATGTGGGTACATTCATGTAAAGGTTTGTAGACACAGTAACTCTATGGGAGATGTGGGTACAGTCCATGTAGAAGGTTTGTAGACACAGTCACTATATGGGAGATGTGGGTACAGTCCATGTAGTAGGTTTGTAGACACAGTCACTATATGGGAAATGTGGGTACAGTCCATGTGAAAAGTTTGTAGATACAGTCACTATATGGGAGATGTGGGTACAGTCCATGTAGAAGGTTTGTGGACACAGTCACTCTATGGGAGATGTGGGTACAGTCCATGTAGAAGGTTTGTGGACACAGTCACTCTATGGGAGATGTGGTACCGTCCATGTAGAAGGTTTGTAACAGACACGTAACTCTATGGGAGATGTGGGGTAAAGTCCATGTAGAAGGTTTGTAGACACAGTCACTATATGGGAATGTGGGTACAGTCCATGTAGAAGGTTTGTAGACACAGTTCACTCTATGGGAGATGTGGGTACACTCCATTAGAAGGTTTTGTAGATACAGTAACTCTATGGGAGATGTGGGTACAGTCCATGTAGAAGGTTGTAGACACAGTAACTCTAATGGGAAGATGTGGGTACAGTCCATGTAGAAGGTTTGTAGACAGTCACTCTATGGGAGATGTGGGTACGTCCATGTAGAAGGTTTGTGGACACAGTCACTCTATGGGAGATGTGGTACGTCCATGTAGAGTTTGGTGACCACAGCCACTCTATGGGAGATGTGGGTACAGTCCATGTAGAAGGTTTGTGACACAGTCAACTATATGGGAGATTGGGTACGTCCATGTAGAGGTTGTGTAGACACAGTCCACATATGGAGATGTGGGTACAGTCCATGTAGTAGGTTTTGTTACACAGTCACTATATGGAGAATGTGGTACAGTCCATGTAGAAGGTTTGTAACACAGTCACTCTATGGGAGTATGTGGGTACAGTCCATGTAGAAGGTTGTATACACAGTCACTCTATGGGAGATGTGGGTACAGTCCATGTAGAAGGTTTGGTGTACACAGTCACTCTAGGGGATGGGTAGCAGCCATGTAGAGGTTTGTAACACAGTCCACTCTATGGGAGATTGGGTAAGTCCATGTAGAGTTGTGTACAGTCACTCTATGGGAGATGTGGGTACAGTCCATGTAGAAGGTTTGTAGAATACAGTCACTCTATGGGAGATTTGGGTACAGTCCATGTAGAAGGTTGTGATACAAGTCACTCTATGGGAATGTGGGTACAGTCCATGTAGAAGGTTTGGTAATACAGTCACTCTATGGGAAGATGTGGGTACAGTCCATGTAGAAGGTTTGTAGTACATCACTCTATGGGAGATGTGGGTACAGTTCCATGTAGAAGGTTTGTAGATACAGTCACTCATGGGAGATGTGGGTACAGTCCATGTAGAAGGTTTTGTGACAGTCACTCTATGGGAGATGTGGGTACAGTCCACGTAGAAGGTTTGTAGATACAGTCACTCTATGGGAGATGTGGGTACAGTCCATGTAGAAGGTTTGTGTACACAGTCACTCTATGGGAGATGTGGGTACAGTCCATGTAGAAGGTTTGTAGGTACAAGTCACTAGTGGGAGATGTGGGTACAGTCCCATTGTAGAAGGTTTTGTAGACACTACCGTCCCTCTATGGGAGATGTGGGTACAGTCATGTAGAAGGTTTGTGTACACAGTCACTCTATGGGAGATTGTGGGTAGGGTCCATGTAGAGTTTGTAGAACAGTCACTCTATGGGAGATGTGGGTACAGTCCATGTAGAAGGTTTTGTACACAGTCACTCTATGGGAGATGTGGTACAGTCCATGTAGAAGGTTTGTGTACACAGTCACTCTATGGGAGATGTTGGGTACAGTCCATGTAGAAGGTTTGTAGACACAGTCACTCTATGGGAGATGTGGGTACAGCCATGTAGAAGGTTGTGTACACAGTCACTCATGGGAGATGTGGGGTACAGTCATGTAGAAGGTTTGTAGATACGTCACTCTATGGGAGATTGGGTACAGTCCATGTAGAAGGTTTGTGAACAGTCACTCTATGGGAGATGTGGTACAGTCCACGTAGAAGGTTTGGGACACAGTCACTCATGGGCATGTGGATATAGACATAATAAATTGTCAGTTCAAGCGATATAATATTTACGAGGTACTGTCATTTTCTCCACCAAAAACCGACCGTGCCAGACTGAGACGTTCATTTAACTCATCTGTAACCGTGCGATGTGGATGTTTCTTGGGTGTGGATTTTGAAATGGGGATATTGGCCGTACAAGGGAGTTGGTGAGGAGATAGCTATAAAGGAACAAAGTGTTAGTTATGGAATATGCTGTTGAAGGTTCCATTCATCCAGGTCATGGTATATTTTTGTATTCAATTAGATCAACTGGACTGAGTTAGTTCTTGAAGACGTTTCGCTAGTCATCCGATGTGATCTCTCAATTCAGAATGACTTGTACAGAATCTGTGGCAATTATGTACCCTGGAAAACCCAATTAGCATATCACACGCAGGTGTTAAGGGTGTGATTGGATAGTGGGCTAAGAGGGGTTATAGGACGCCCAGAGTAAGGTTGTTAAAAAAGCATTGTACATGGCAGGACAGTTGGTGTCGAACCCCCCCACCTCTATTTAGGCTTGGTTTCTTTATTTTCACATAATGGCCTCCTTAACACCTCTCTTGAACCAGTCCAGTCCTTTGCCAATAGTTAACATACACTCAAAGGTATGTCCTTTATCCTTAAGATGCAGGTACACGGCTGAGTCCTGACCCGAGGAATTGGCTCTTCTGTGCTGCGCATACGTTGGTCCAGTTGCTGTTTGGTCTCCCCCACATACAATCAGAGGCATTCTTCATTGCCTCACTGCACTGCCTGTTATCATGATGTCACTCTTCACTGCACTGCACTGCGTATTGATGTCGCTTTCTTGTGTTTCGTATTGGGTCTTTCGGATGTACCAATTGCTGCCTCAGTGTTTTGTTCGGTTAAAGCAGACAGGGATACGATGTTTTTGAAAATTCTTCTTAATTTCTCGGAGACCCCTGCTACATATGGGATGACCATGTTCTTCCTCCTGTCTTGCTTTTCCCCTTCACTCTTGGTATTTGTGTTCTTTTCTTCCTTCTACTTCTTTTTACAAAGGCCCGTCTGGATTATCCACAAGTTTTAAGGGCTCCCTGAGATGTTTCATTTCTTCATAGAGGAGGTAGAAAAACATGCGCTTAATACCTTAAGGGCATAGCATAGCACCCAGCCACATGGTAATCAGATATGTGGTAGAGAACACCTGGTTAAAATCCACCAAGGAAGTACAACTTCACAGAACACATTAATGCGGTAGACCAAAATATCAAATTTACAGGAAGATCCAAACAACCAAACTGGCTTTCTTGGACTGCTTGTAGAAGTTAAGAAAATGGTAACTGGAAGTAGTTTCAGAAAACCAACACACAAGATCAGTATTTGACTGTTTTGACTCCCACCACCTTTAGATCACAAGCTGGGTGTCATCAGAACCCCCTGCAACACAGAGCTGAGACATCACCACTAGCACAGAGGCGAAGGCTAAAGAATGAACATCTCAGAGGAGCCCTTAAACCTTGTGGATATCCAGACTGGGCCTTTGTCAAAAGAATTAGAAGAAAGAAAGAACACGAATACCAACAGTGAAGGGAAAAGCAAGACGGAGGAAGAACATGGTCATCCCATATGTAGCAGGGTCTCCGAAGAATTAACAAGAATTTTCAAAAACATCATATCCCTGTCTGCTTTAAACCGAACAACACACTGAGAGCAGCAATTGGACAAATCCAAGACCCAATACAAAACACAAGAAAAGCGACATCATATACGCAGTGCAGTGCATGAAGGTGACATCATATACGCAGTGCAGTGCAGTGAAGAGTGGCATCATATACACCGTGCAGTGAAGAGCGGCATCATTACACAGTGCAGTGAAGAGTGACATCATATACGTATACATGAAGAGTGACATTATATACGCAGTGCAGTGCAGTGAAGAATGCTCTGATTTGTATGTGGGGAGACCAACAGCAACTGCAAACGTTGGCCCAGCACAGAAGAGCCAATTCCTCGGATCAGGACTCAGCCGTGTATCTGCATCTTAAGGAAAAGGACATACCTTTGAAATTGTAATGTTAACATATTGGCGAGGAACGTGACTGGTTCAAGAGAGGTGATAAGGAGGCCATTTATGTGAAAAAAGAAACCAAGCCTAATAGAGGTGGGGGGTTCGACACCAACTGTCGCCATGTACAATGCGTTTTACACCTTACTTCTGGCGGTTCCTATAACAACCTCTTAGCCACTATCTAATTACAACCCTTAACACCTGGCTGTGTATATGCTAATTGGGATTTCCAGGGTACATAATTGCCACAGATTCTGTGTACAAGTCATTCTAATTAGAGATCCAGTCGGATGGACTAGCGAAACGTCTTCAAGAACTAAACTTCAAGTCCAGTTGATCTATTGAATACAACGATATTTAAGATATGGAACTTCATACACAGGGTACAGACAGACGGCGCTGTGAGTCCTGTGGGACAGAAAGAAAATAGTGGGAATCTGACCCTCCATACAATACTAGATTAGCTGTGTCATTGAGAATTTCAGCCTCGGGGATAAGGATCCTTCAGGATGACACAAGTGCAGTGACAGGAAGCTGATCCAGGTGAGAAGCCAAAGCTAACATGAAGGGGATGAGAAGGTGGAGAGGAGAATTCTCCAGAACAGAGAAGAATAAGGGAGCTTTGTGCCATTGCACTTACCCAAGACACCCACTTACTCTATCCTTATCTCGGTCTTATTTGGTTCCCACAAGTACTGGTGCCCGCCCCTGTGATCTGGTGCTTGTGCTGGCCTTTCCTCCAGCTCCTGGGGACAAAATTGATGGGGAGCCGAGAGGAGTGGAACGAGGAAGCCCTGAGTCCAGGAGTTACCTGCTCCTGTCCGAATGGGAGATCCCACCTCGGGGTGATAGAATTCCAGACAGCTCCATCGACCCCTCTTGTACCTCCTCGCGTCCCCCTATGTGAGCCTGGTCCAGTCGCACCAACCGGAACCGAGAGATAGGAGGAGAGCGTAGCCATGATAGAAGGAGAGAGCGCTCCACAAGCTCTGGTGACAGTGGGGAAGGACGCTGTAGTCATTAGTCACACTGTGATTTGAAAGCCACTTCGTTTCTTCCCCCAGACTCATGTTGGACATTTCCTGCAGTGTGCCAGATCAGTCATTAACCAAAAGACAATGACCTTAAATTTCCTTCTGGTACCTACAAGGTACATTCATCAGAGAGGCCCCACCATATATAATAATACTATGGATTCATATAGCACTAATATCTTCCATGGAGCTTTTACATGAATTGGTACCTTCACATCCGTCCAAGACACCCAAGAACTTAGTAATCTTTAAATGATGGGGGGAACCAGAGTCCATGGAGGAAACCCTGCCAGCTCGGGTGACATACAAACCAATGAAATTTGAAATCCTCTAGAATGTGAGGACTGGGGCAAGTATCAGAAGGACCCTGGGACAGGCTTCCATACCAAAGCTAGTTCACCCTAGGGGACGTTTTGGTGTGATGTCAAGAGTTGACATTTTACATCAAAATGCTGTTTACAACCAAAATGCGTTACTCATAGGTAGTGATGGCCCAGTTTCGCGGATCCGAACCACGGATCCGTTCGATTTACCCTTGTTCGCGAACGGCGATATCTTTGTTTTCAGTTTTCTCCGCCTTCCGAACTTTTCCGACCGCGTTTTTCGAAAATTTTTTAGAAATTATGAGATTTCCGTATTTCGAAAATACGAAATACGAAATCCCTCGTAATTCTAAATTCCGCAGATTTTTGCGCAGTTTTGGGACGGAGCAAGCCACAGTTCGTCCGTATTTCCAAAGAATCCTCGATTTTCGAAGAATCTTTAATTAATAGGCTTTAATGGTCGCTCGCGATTTTGGAATTTTTCCCGAAAATTCGCGGATCCTCGATGCGGACCATATTTGCGAAGTTTCGAACATGTCTACTCATAGGAGTAACATCCACTGTTCATACACCAATTAGCTGTGATACGTGGGTATTCACATAGCGTTTTCCGTTGAAATCAGTGGACACACTACTACGTAAACTCGGGGACATAATAAACAACATCACAGGGCATGTTCCTCGGTAAGGTAGGCTCATGGTGTGAACAAGCCTTATGATGGGGACACAGGGTACAATAATTTGCCGAGATCACGTTCATTCCACAACCAGTTGCCCGAGTCAAAATATCGGTGGTCGAAAGCAAAGATCACGCAGCATTCGTGCTGTCCATCGAAGACGTTGCCAAATTTTACCCAGCCTATCCCTGCTGGATATTGGACCGTGTTTACAACAGTCTAACCAGTCCTAAAATCCGGTTTATTGCGTGATGTTTACATGTCCTGTAATATGTGGTACGTACATTTATTTGACGTGTTTGGTGTCCCATGTGTGTATATATGGTGAGTGATAAGTTGTGTGTGGATGGAACATGTTAGGTGTACAGTGTGCATGGTGTGTAAAATGGGAAGTTTACATATGTGTATGCACATGATGTGTGAATGGCATTGTTTGGTGTGCATGTATTCATTGTGTGTGCCCAGTCCATAGAGCAGTGTATAAATGTTGGTTACATGGTTTGTCTGTGTAGTGCACAGATTGGGTTTTTGTGTGAATGGTGTGTGTTAGGTGTGCATATTGTGTACATTGTTTGTGTGTGTAAGGAGTTGTTAATGTGCCATGTTCTGTACCTGGTTCATTTTGTGGTGCAGCAGGTGGTGTGTAGGGTGTGCATGTTGTGTTCATGCTTGTGTTTTGCCAGTGTGCGTGAATGGGGAGTATTATTGTCATGTTGTACACATGATTTGTGTGGTGCACATAATTTGAGTGTGGGATGTTAGACTGCATGCTGTGTTCCTGATTTGTTGTGTGGTGCTGTTGCATACTGGTTGTGTGGTGCATAGTGTGTGTTAGTGTTCTTTTGTGTACGCTTAGTGTGTGTGTTGTGTACATTGTTTTGTGTGGTGCCAAGTGTATGTGAAGGGGGTGATAATGAGCATGCGTGGTTATTGTTTTGGGTGCACCAGTGTGGGAATGTGTCTTGTTAGTGTGCATGTAATGTACATGGTTGTGTGGTGCACAGTGTTGTGAAATGATGCTAATGTGTGTTAGGTGTTATATTGTGTGTTAGGTTGTTATAATTGTGTTAGGTGTTATATTGTATATTGGTGTGTTAGGTGTTATATAGTGTTACGGTTTATATTGTGTTTTAGGTGTTAAATTGTGTGTATGTGTGTGTTTATATTGGTGTGTTTAGGTTTATAATGTGTGTTAGGTGTTATATTGTGTTAGGTGTTATATTGTGTTTAGAGTGTGAAATTGTGTGTTGGGTGTTTATTATTGTGTGTTAGGTGTTAAATTGTGGTTGGGTGTTATATTGGTGTGTTGGGTGTTAATTGTGTGTTAAGCTGGGTACACACGATTAGATATTTCGGTCCGATCGACCGATAGTTCAGTGTATCGGTCGATCGGACCGAAATTATCGCATCCGAATGTGCCCATGTCCGATCGACCGTTCGTCCAAATCGGACGAAAGGACTTTCGGACAGGGTGGAAAACCTCGTCCGAATCGTGCGGTCCTCTATGGACGCACGATCGGTCCGGTGACTATCGGACGCGGCTGCTTTTGCCGCGACCGACAGTCCTTCCTCCTGGCCGACCGTTCGAAAGTATCGAACGGTCGGTCAGGAGGAAAAATCGCTAGTGTGTACCTAGCTTTAGGTTTATAATTGTTTAGTGTGTTAATTGTGTGCTGGTTGTTATTTGTGTTGTTAGAGAATGTTTGGATATTGTGTGGGTGTATAGGTGTGTCGTTTAATTGTTGTTAGGTGCTATTGTTGTTTGCGTGTATATGTTTGGTAGATATTGGTGTGGGTGTGCTAGGTATTTGTGTAGGTATAATGTTGTGTTACGTGGCATTAAATATGTGTGTGTGTCGTCGATATTTCTGCTCAAGTAACAGGTTCGAATTGATGTTAATAATCAGGCTATATGGTAGTCCCTTCGTCCTCTTGAAGTCCCAATACTGGGGTACCACTGTTATCTTGATCTGCTGCCAGGCTAGTCCCGCATTTAATTAACCACTGGCTCACCAGAACCAATACAGCCCGCCTCTCGCTTACCTACGTGTCGGGGTTGCAACACCAACAACTATCCACCCCCATACCTTTGCTCACTGACTGTAACAAGTTCACCCTCCACTCTCTTCACCTTGGTCCAGTAGAGTCCTGGTCACGATCACAGGACTTCCGCTCTGAGCGGCCCTGCACACTCCAGACAGGGCTCGTTACATCTACTACACGCATCTGGGCGTACTGTCGCCAATCCTCACTACGCGTCCTCCAAGTCTCTCATCACGAGTACTGATTGTTGGGCTGTGTGCTGACTCTCACCCCTCTTAATCTTCTCACTCCTCGACTTAATCTCTGGCGCTGCTGAACTTTGTGGGCCAAGGACTTCTGTCGGAATCCACCTCATCACACCTCTCCCCTCACTACTGCTGCTCGGCGCCCTCGGTCTGATCATCCGCTGACTCCTCGACCTCCTCTCCTCTCCACTTATCTCTCCTCTCTCTCTTACAGAATAGTCTCTCCGCATCTATCGTCTCTCGCTCGTCTCTCACTCCACTCGTCTTCTTGCTCTCTCTCATCCACTTATCTTGTCTCTCTCTACTGTCTCCCGCTGCTGCTCCTCAGCTAGACCGATCTCCATGTCCCTCGCTGCGTCATCTCATCTCTTCTGTTCCTGCCTTGTAAAGCCTAGGTTGACAGCTCAGTGTCAGGAAGGTCAAACCTCCTATATCTGTCTCTGTCTCTCTCCTCCTTCTTCTCCATTTAACTTCTTTCTAACTCTCTATTTCTTATTACTTCCCTCCACCTCGTGTAGTCCTTTTGCGATTACAGTTCCTCCATCCTGTCCAGCTCGCCCCCACTCTGTATCACACTGGCACCTTCTCAACAGCTCACTGTGTGTCACACTCACGTCCACCGCCTGCCGTCCCTGTAAGGCTGTACCTGGCTCGCCAGTCTCCCCAAAGCAGCAATGTAGAGAGTTTCACACAATTGTGAAGAGTAATCATACACCGATACTGATCATACCTCTTCATTCAAACATGGTAATGAGTATCTTACACTGATATGATCATACCTCTTCCTATTCAATACATGGTATGAGTATCTTAACACTGATCACATGATTTTCACAACTGTTTCAAGGATCACTCTATCGGATATTAATAGTATTGGTGTTCTACACTGATGCAATGATTTCACACTGTTTACAAGAAGATACACTCTTGTCAGCATATAATAGTCATTGTGTATCTACCTGATACATATGAATTTCACACTATTACAAGGATACACTCTATCAGGATATATAGTATTGTGTATTACACTGATACAATAATTTTCACACTGTTTACAAGGATACACTCTATCAGGATCATAATAGTATTTGTTATCTTACACTGATACAAGCCAATAATTCACACTGTTTACAAGAGTACACACTCTATCAGGATAAATGTAATTGTGGATCTTACTGATACATAGAAATTTCACACTGATTACAAGGTACACAACTCTATAGGATATATAGTATTGTGTATCTTACCTGATACAATGAATTTCACACACTGTTTACAAGGATCACCTCTATCAGGAAATATAACAGGTATGTGTTACCTTACACTGTATACATGATTTCCCCACTGTTTACAGGATACCAACC